>PVJC01006793.1:7891-53782 GCA_004026665.1 Murina feae | reverse complement strand
GGAGCGGGAAAGCAAGGCTGCAGGGGCCGGGGTCCTGCTTGGCAGCTCCCCAGACCCCTTGGCGGCACCGGGAAGTGGGAAAGGAAGGCAGCAGGGGACGGGTGAGTGGGAAAGAGTTGGCGGTCTGCTTGGCGGCTTCCCAGGTCCCTTCCGGGGATCAGGGAGCAGGAAAAGGCTGGCCTGACCATGAGGCGGGGTTTTCCCTGCTTTCTGGTGGCTGGAGGAAGATGGGCAGTAGGCAAGCTTGGGAGGCAGGCCGCACCCAGCCTTGGTCACAGCTCAAAAAAGAGAACAACATGCTGGGGAGGGCAAGAGTCTGAGAGATTAACATAGAGGGGGTGCCTGCTCCAAGCCTCCATGGTGTGCCTGTGGCAGGCCCCCGGCAGGTAGACACACACAGGAGGACTGCTCTGAGCCTCAGATGCGGCTGGGGGCAGGTCCCCAGTGATGACACACACACACATACACACACACACACACAAAAGGCGCCTGGCAGACTGGGGCCATCATAGGACATCCACTGAGGGGTCCCAGACTGTGAGAGGGCACAGGCCGGGCTGAGGGACTCCCTCCACCCCGAGTGCACAAATTTTTGTGCACCGGGCCCCTAGTCAGATATAAAATGATATAAAATTTGAGAGTTTCAGAACTACTATAAAATGAATTTTAGGTTCCACTTTCAAAACCTGATAGGAGAATAGGATAAAACAGGAATTTTCAAGTGCATAAAGATTTCTTTGTTATATTATCACTTACCTGTGTTACAACGTATTTCATTTCCATTAAAATCAGTAAAATACAGTGGGTAAAAGAGAATTTTGTGAGGTCAAAATACATAGATATACTTTCTATACTTTTTTTAATATAAAAATCAAGGATGTAATACACAAATGCATAACCATTTTACTCAAAACCTGAAAAATTATAGCCAGTACTTCAGAGCTCATACAGTTCAGTGTTTCCCTGCATAATTTAATTGAGAATTTCTTATTCAGCCAAACTGAATAGCCCCCTCTTGGCCTAGAATCATATCCATATCAAACTTCTGCTCAGGAATTAAAGATCATTAGTGGTGTCTTTCAGACCAGATATAAAGGAAAGTGGAAATCTCTTCTCTTCTACAATCCACTTCCTTCTCCCCCAACTCAACCCACTTCTTTTGTATCAGGCAACATGATATATGGATTTAATTCAGGTGAATCTTTTTCTAATGCATGGTATGAAGGACAAAGCAGCATTGCTAAGGGGTGTGTAGCATATTTAAGCTTGCTTAATTTTCCAGTGAGCTTTATATCATTGCCTAAAACCTAAGAATTAATAATGAGGAGCTCATGTTCATAAAGTCACTTGGAACATAAGTATTTTTGCCAGTGAAATATTTTTCCAACATCTCTCCCACATTTTAAAAAGCATTTATTTTCAATTATGTTCAAATTTCAGTTTATGCAATAAATCCTACAAATGCATTTTTTTATTTCAGGAAAACAATTTTTAAAGTATATCAAAATTGAAATAAAGCCCTAAATTAATCTCAAAAGTTATGTCAAATATAAATCTAACACGTTTTATTGGATTTATTGGGTTGACATTGGTTAATAAAATTATATAGGTTTCAGAATTTTTTAAAAAATCATAAATGTTTCAAGTATACAAGTCTACAATATAACATCTGTATATCGTGTTGGGTATTTACCACTCCAGGTCAAGTTTCCTCCCTTATGGAAAGTAAGTCACCAGGAATTAAAACACTTCCTGTACAAAACATAGACCTTTTGGAACTATATAGTTCATCTTCCCAAAGAAATGGTTGAAAGGAAATTTATTAGGATTTATAAATAGGGCACTTCAATTTTAGTCCTCAGAGTTCAGACACGGATGCTGTTGTTCAGAGCCTCAGGGTAGATAAGCAGGAAAGGCTGATGGGAGCTGGTGGAGAGGTGTTGAGTATGCAGCTAAGAGAATGCAGATGCCAGCTCCAAAGGACCCTCTTCTTGGCTATGTACTAGTATTTATGTCAAGCTTTCTATTTCTCACATGCAATAGCCTTGGAACTTTATGTCTCTCCTCTACTGGTATCTAAGACCTCTGGAATAATGCCTCACCTGCACAAATATTTGATGCAGCATGATTATTTTTATAGATTGAAATCAATTAATCTTCTTTCCTCCCTCTTCCCCTCTGCCTCTCTCTTCCTCTGTCTTTCTTACTCTTGCTCTCATTCTCACGCCCTTATGGACTCCCTTCCTTCCAGGGGCTTTGAATTTGTTTTAAGGTTTTATGTTGATATGGCATAGACTCAAGTGACCACTATTAGCTGCCTTTATACTCTGAAGAATTTTGGTAAAATCATGTTCCCTAGGTGTATCTTTTACATTTTTTCTAAGGAAAATTTATAGAGTCTGCTACACCTTCAGGGCTTCTAAAATTACACATGGTAATGGCTGTGGCCATATGGGTAGATGCCACATGACACAAGCCTGGTACTATGAATTGTGTGGAAGTGGGTTTGGAAAAGATCTAAACAGTATCTTATTTGCATAAATATTTCAAGTTGGCATTAACTACTGGTCAGGATAACAGCCTGAAATAAGTATTTAAGACACAGGTATTCCCACATACTATTTATTTTGTGTATTAAGAGACTGTAATTATTTACTATATTTTGAATTAAGCAAAAGCCTACTTTCTTTCATGTGTAGATGATATGGAAAAATAATAAAAGAAAATAAAAGCATAAAACAAGTTACTGATTTTATAATCCATTTCATTTGAATATTTATATAACTGTAAACCTAATTGGAAACATTAAATATTGAAATTTTTAGCCCCAGCCAACACCAAACTTATTTTAAATAAACTATTTAAATGTAATCTGAATTATTCACAGCATTAATTTATTAATGTAAATTAATACAGTATGCTTTTTATTTATCAAGAAAAAATTTAAAACACCTAAGGATAGGTCTGAGCAGTTTACTCCCTGTAAAAAAAATCACCTAACACAAGTTTTAAATCAATTGATATTTTGCTACAATTGCAATACATAAGCCTGAATTCATTTCTTTGTCTTTGCCAAAAAAAAAAAAAAAAAAAAAAAAGGAGGGGAAGGGCCCGAGTCTTCTGCAAGGCTGCCTTTGTACTTTGAAGCATTTTAGTAAAAACCATGTTCCCTAGATGTATCTTTTGCATTTCAGAGCTAACTTTTTCCCCAGTTCACAACTAGGATCAATAATACTAAATTAAGTGATGCCAAAATGAATGATAACCAATAAGTCAAACACTGTCAGTGCACTGTCTTCTACATGCCATCCATTGTTCTTCAGTCCCAAGTACCCCAGAGGGCCCCTCACTGCTCCCCCATGCTTCTATCCACACACATTCTCCCTGCTTAGCTGTCGTGATGATGCCAAACTGGGCACCTCCAGGCCCCAGCTCCATCCTCTATAAGGTAGTTTAGAAAGAGACAAAAATAATTAATTAAATAAATAACCAAGCAACCATGAAAAAAAATGCAACAAATGGAAAAATATATTTTTAATCATATTTAAAAGTTGTAACTTAAAAATAATACTATTGAGATAGAGGACTTGAGATTTGTCATATTGGCAAAAGTTTTTAAACCTTTATGCCCAGTTTTGGTCATGTGGAATGTGCACCTTCATTCCCTTCTAGAAGGTATAATAATTTAACAATCTGTGTCAAGCATCTTAAAAATGTTCATTCCTTAAAATGAATAACTGCATCATTGAAAACACTTAGAAATGTGCAAAAAGATATACTTATAATACAGTTACAGCATTCTTCCCATAAAAAAAAAAAGAAACACTCTGAATGGCCAATCTATACAGTGAAAGCCTAAGCAACCATTATAGCAGAACAACCAGAACAACCGGTCGCTATGATGCACACTGACCACCAGGGGGCAGATGCTCAATGTGGGAGCTGCTCCTGGTGATCAGTGCGCTCCCACAGGGGGAGCGTCACTCAGCCAGAAGCTGGGCTCACAGCTGGCGAGCGCAGCAGAGGTTGCAGGAGCCTCTCCCATCTCCACGGCAGCACTGGAGCAGCAAGCCTAGCAGTAAGGAGCAGCGAGCAGGTGGGCAGAAGAAGTGAGGAGTCCCGGACTGTGAAAGGGAACAGGCTGGGCTGAGGGAACCCCCCCTCCCATGCATGAACTTCAGGCCTCTAGTATTACATAATAGAAAATACACACCTTTAAAAGGTATCAAATTTTTTAAGACTATTCAAGAAAATTATCATGAATGTTATGAAGTAAAATAACGTGAAATAAAATTATGTAATCTAAAATATGGTTCAGTAATGTATTCATTTATCAACCACGTACTGACATTTAGTATATCATAGATGCTAAGGAACAAAGATGACTAAGAAGCCCCTGCCTGAAGGAGTTCACATTTAGAATCACTAAAGTACCACGGGGGGGAAAAAAAGATATAGGTGTTTCAGTGCAGGCATCTATCACACACATATGGGTGCCAAAAAGAAAGAAAAAATTAAGTACTGTCATTGAAGCGGTACCACAAATCAAGAAGGAAGACCACACAAGGCTTACAGAGGAAGTAGTATTTGAGCTGAGTCTTGACAAAGGGCAATTTTTAAATCTAACCTTCCACTCTTAGTGGCGGCTGTCTATAGCTTAGGCACCAGAAACATCAAAGAAGACACTACATTTTACCACCCACACTGTCCCTCCCTTCTTGCAGTTGCCTGTTAGTGTAAGAAAACCATAGTCCACTTATTAGATTTTCACAGCCTTGTGAATGCATCAAATTATATTTTATGTGAAGAGAAGCAATAACAATGAACTATGCTAAATATTACAGTAAACATTATTATATCATCAAGTAAGACCGAACTAAGACATTTTTTAAACCTGAATAAAGTCTTACTTGCTTAATTCCTGGGTCTAATGGAGATACTAACAGCACATTTCTCATAAGCAGACCTTCCTTGGTTTTCCCACCAAAGCCCCAAGATGGGTCTCCTAAGTACCAACGCATAAATGGTACGATACAAGGTTCAAGGTAACTATAGCTGCAAGTTGCACCTAATATCCAATTTTAGTGGTTTGGTATTTCTGGGTTCACACTGAACGAAGTTCGGGGTTCTGAAAAAGAGGGCTTGACAAGGGAGTTGAACTGAACTGACCATTTTAAATAACATGAAACTGAAGAATTTGGAAAAATAATCAAACAGGAATAAAGTCAGAATTTGAAGTCGAGCAGACAATCCCATGGAAGCATTACAGGAAGATTAAACCAGGAAGTGGAAACCGGGTAGAAAACTGTGGCTGCTTCCTAAAGCTGCCAAGTTTAGGAAGAACAAGAGGCAAACTGACGGGTCACTGAGGTTGCTGAGGATGCCCATAGGGAGTTGCTGTAGGGTTCAGAGGTAGGGGCAGAGCTATTCAGCATATAAAAGCCATTTAGATTGTTAATCCACACCTTTGTGTCTTTACCATGTGCATCCTGCCATCTCTCTCATCTCCCAGATTCTTACTCATGCTTTCAACCCAAACATAACTGTCAATACGTCTGGCAGGCCTTTCCTGGACCTGGCCCTTTCCCAGCCTGGATGAACTGATCACTCCCTCTTCAGTGTCCTTAGAGCACTTCACACGGGCCTCTTCTATAGCCCCAATTACACTGATTTATGGCTATCGATCTTCATCTCCTTCTAAGATAGGAGCTTGTCAGTGACCAGGGGACCAGACCCATGTGTCTATATTTCCCCACAGAAGAGGATCTGGCCCAGGGGTCAGGAAAGTGTTTGGGCAGTATATAAAGGGTCTCAGAGGGCACCACACCTTCTGCTGACATCACTAATATGTTTGTAATAGATTAAAACAGGGAAGGGTAGAGAATAGTTTTGCTTGAAAAACAAAATACCTAACACTTTGTCTTCATCTCAAATTTATCTTTCCATTCTAATTGCATTAATATTATGCAAAAAGATAAACACTACACACACTTACATGTAAGTAAAATCATTGAAGATATTAGCATTGTCTTAGAATGGTTTAATTTCAGCTCTCAAAGGTATGGAAGTGAGTATAATGATATAGGTCTCTACATTCCTGAATGTAGAGAGTCATTCAGAAAAATACTGATACTTTTAAATATGCTCTGAAACTATACAATTACATGAGAAAAACTAAAATACTTCTTCAATGTGGCTTAATTAATCATGCTACCAACCAGAAATCTCTTGCAGAACTTCCTCACAGTTCTATTAGAGCAATAAATTTTTGTTCATAATGAAGATTCTGGTGCATTTCAGCCTTCTGAAGGCATTTACGCATTACAATAAACTACAGATTAAATTATGTGCAGTATGATGTTAGTGTTAAGTACATTTTATTGGTTTATAATATTTTAAAACTTGGTGATTTGTGTGTTATGTCTCTTCTGTCCATTAAGCAGACTTTGATTAAGATACCAAATTTCCTGTGTGCAATGGCCAAGAGAATTATCAGCCGCACAACACACACACACACACAGAGAGAGAGAGAGAGAGAGAGAGAGAGAGAGAGAGAGAGAGAGAGAGAGAGAGAGAGAACGAACTTAAAAAAAAAAGGACATAAACTGTACAAAAGTTTTATAAAGACCTTCAAATGGAAAGAATACTCCAACTTTTCCTTAGGGGTAAAATGCTATCTGGGGTAAAATTGTAATATATACTTAAAGAGTAAAATAGTTCTAGAATGTGCTCATGACGCATTTAGAGATGGCTAGCCATCATCTACTTAGTCAAGAGAAACTTTTGATATTGTTCAATATTTAGAAAGAGACAAGCATAGATCTGAATTCAGATTTCAAGTCCCATCACACTGTTGGGAAAAGAAACCTACCACATAAATCCCTGAATGCTGACAATCCTAATTTTCATCTCTTTCATCACATGTCCTAAAGATGTGAAGTATCTTGAGAAAAGTCATTTTTAAAGTACAAGAGACAGAATGAGAATGTTTCCAAAGTCTATTTACTATAGTATTTGCAAGGGATTTCATTTGAATAAATTTACAGTAGTTCTTTCATTTTCAATAATAAATTCTAGCCCATTTCACAGCTGTATCACATACAGCAGCCTACACTGAACATTTTGGCTGCCTCTAAACAAGGTTTTCACTTTGTCTCTTTCAGGGAAGAAAAGAAAATGAACACTTCAGCTGGAATGCAAGTTCCTGTAAGCACATTGCAACAGTTAGCATTTCTATTGCCAATAATATTCCTACTCATGAACTTTTATCAGTTTAAGATACTTGGAAAATGATTCCTTGAAATTACAGATAGAAGGCATATTGTACCCAAACACAACACAGATGGTCAGACATCGGAGGTAAGAGAGAAAGAAAAGAAAGAGCTTAGTAGTAAAGAGAATTTTCATGGGAGAGTGAATGAAACCTGAGACTACATAAGACAGGTTAAGGAGATTATCACGAGTAAGAGTGTGTTCGTGGTGGAAGGTGGGATGCCATGGGAGGGAGAGAGAGAAGCTCTGTAGGGTATCTGGGAAATGTAAAGGGGGATTTAGAGCGCTTGTTGTATGGGGCTCAGTATAAATTCCTGTGTGAAATGGTCAAGAAGATCCAAATTAAATCTATATTACATTGCTTAAAAAGGTGGTAACATCAATATACTGAAATTAGATACTGTGTTATGACCGGAAGCAGCACTTTATAATTTTCTATGTTAAGATTCATTGCATCACCAAAAAAAATGAGCATATGTTTCTATTTATTCTAGGGCAATTAACTGTTTAGATTAAGTATATTATTATTCTATGTAACATATTGAAGACAGCTCTGAAAATAAATGTTAAAATCTCGAGAACATTGTCAAATGCTCAGTTAAGATACCGAATAGTTAAAACACAAATCTGTTATCATTTCCCATATTTCCCTATGGTTGTCTAAAGGTATTAAACCTAAATTTCTATTATTGCCTATTATTTATACCATATTATGTTCATTTAAATATTTTGAGCTTACCCTTCACACAAGTGAAGATTATTTCCTCTAGTATAAAAATAGTAGAAGTATGTTTCCAAGTGCTTTGTATAAAATTATTATTTTTGTGTGTGCTGTAGCAAAAAGGAAACCAAAAACATTGCCCTGACAGCTAGTCTTAAAGTAAAAGTGTGGCTTAGGTCAAATCAACTGACCTCAGGTACCTGGGTTTACTCTTTCATTAGAGGAGAAGAGCATTACTTCCCGCCCTACATGAATGAGGAAGTTGTGAGAACCTAGTGAAAGAACATGTGTGCTTGGGGAATTGTGGAGTACCAAGAGAACTCTAGCAGGTATTGTTAGTATACTCACTAAGCTGTAAAAACCAAATAGCAACTTCTAAAATGCACTGACATTTAAAATTTTTCATTAGTTTCACTTAGATTTCTCTGTGTATTTTTTAAATTTATCTTTACTGCTTAAAGAATTACAGATGTCCCCTTTTTCCCCCCATTGACCCCTTCTAGACCACACTTGCACCCTGCCCCCGGCCTTCACCACACTATTGTCTGTGTCTAGGGGTTATGCATCTATACATACAAGTCCTTTGGTTGATATCTCACCAACCAACCCCCCACCCGCCTTCCCTTTGAGATTCAACAGTCTGCATTTTAAATACATGTTATTAAATCATCCTCTCTTGGTTTAAGTCATCACAGTATACTCTTCCCACCTACATTCTTCTTCTTTATTGAAGCCTTCACTGTATGATCAGATAAAAAACTCATAAGGAGTTTTTCCTAGGCATCCTATCAAGTGTGCTCATGGCTACTTCAGATTTTCCTCCTAAATGTACTTTTATTATTACTAGGCTCCCTAAAGCACTTTGCTATTTTTTTTTTTTACTACTTACTTTCTAATTACACGATATCTTTATTGGATTTTAATGTATTTTCTCAAATGACAGCTATACCACTGAAGTTCCTAGAAAACATAATCTCAAATAGTCTGGCAGTTCCTTAAGATTCCTTAAGATTTCTTAAAATGCTGGTATTTCCTTAAGATCAAACACAGTTACCATAAGACCTAGCAAAGAGAAGTTAAAATATACAAACATTTGTATACAAATGTTCATAGGAGTATTATAGCCAAAAAGCGGAAACAACTCAAATGCTCATCAACTGATGAGTGGATAAATAAAATGTGGTCTATCTATACAATGGAATATAATTCAGCAGTAAAAAGAAATGGGGGTACTGCTACATGCTACATGTGGATGAACCTTGACTAAGTAAAAGACTCCAGTCAGGAAAGACCACATACAGCCTGATCCTTTTACATGAAAAGTCCAGAACAGGCTAATCTATGGATTAGTATTTACCTAGTACTGAGCTGACACGAAGGAATGGGGTGATAGCTAAGGGGTGCAGAATTTCTTTCTGAAGCAATCAAAATGTTCTAAAATTGATTCTGATCAGGGACACACAATTGTGTGAGTATACTAAAAGCCATCATACTTTACTCTTTAAAAAGGTGAACTGAATGAAATCTAAATTATATCTGAAAAGCAGTCAAAAACTGGATCTGTGACAGCAATTCCAATATTCTGCATATGGCCAACAAAGTAGATTCATCATATATATATATTAGAGGCCTGATGCATGAAATTCATGCATAAGTAGGCCTTCCATCCTCTGGCTGCCAGCACCAGCTTCCCTCTGGTACCCAGGACCCAGGTTTCCCTCACAGCCCCAGCTTCGTCCAGAAGTCTGGTCTAATTAGCATGCTATGCTTTTATTATTATAGATTATTATTATATATGACATGGTACAATAATCTTTTTCCTCCAATTTTTACATGTTCATTAAATAATCAAATTAACTTAGCCTTTAGATGATTCTTTCAAGATAAGAGAATAACTTTGAGGAGAATGAACTTGAAAGCTCTAAAACCTTCATTATCCTTCAGGACATAATGGTGTTCATGATGAGGCAGCACTTGATCAACCAAGGTTGAAAGACCACCTTGTCCGCTCTATAATATTTATTCTCTTCTTTTGGCATTTTCCCAGCTGAAGCAGCTCAAAGCCAGTTGTCTTATAAAACAAGTCAAGGGAACTAAAGAAGTTATACTAAATCTTGCAGTAAGAGACAGGAAGAGAAATTTCTCTCAGCAGCCGTCAAAGCTTTCTTTGTGAATTACTGGATTCCATGAATCGCAATCCATTTTGATAACTCTCCCATTAGAGGTGTGGAGTCACTGCTGCAAGCTGTCAGAAGAAGCTGTGTTACAGAAAGATTGAACCCTATGATCTTCGCTGTATTTCTGTGATTACACACACCAGCTCAAGGCTGCAGATGCCTCGCTCTTGCTAGCTCCTTTCATTCCACAGGGCCTGTCAACTAATGGGAACTAATGAAGCACAGCATGTAGAGAAGTGGAGGGAAATGTTGTTGTTGGCTGACAATAGGGCTATTCAGGCACTTTAATTTGATTTTGGTGTTCCATATATCCTCATGTAGTCATTCTCTAAAACTCAAAAAAAGTATCTTTAAAATATCTTTTCTGCCCTATATATTTAAGCTTTAGATTTATAAATACCTCACATGATTGCCAAAGGCAAAGGTTGTAAACTAGTATGTGCCCCCTAATCTAACTTAGGCTCAAAAGATACTGTATTTGCTCAACAATGTTGTTCTTTATGAGATTTGTTTTCATTGGATCCCATCTCTAAATGATAGCAAATAATACACCCACAGAACAGTAATGAGTGGTGTTGACTCTTTAATTAGCGAAGTCCACACAGACAAGTTAGTACTACCAGCTTTTACACCATGCCTGGTCCACATCATTCATTTATATCTCTGTCACTGACCCCACCAGAGAAACAGCACACAAATGTAAGGCTTATTCATTTCAACACTGGTCCAATCAAAATTATAGAGGAAAAGTAAAGTATTAAATAACCCTTCTATATAAAAGCTCAACAGGATGCTCCATTATTGAAATAACTATGTTTTATTAGCATGACCTAATGATAACATCTCTCATAGTTTGTACGGAGAAATACAATCGTTCATTTATACAATTAACAATCTTCTAAAACTCCTAAATTCACACAGGACTTAACATTTGCAAACATATTCTTTTATTCTTGGTAATACTGTATCAGTCCAAACAAACTTGGGCTCCTGGATTCCAGCTGTTTAATAATAGCAAACTAAGGCCAGGCTCCTGATGATGGTCGATTCTGTGTAGTCCTCACACTGCCTTCTTCCCACCTCAGCCCATTCCCAGCTTTTTATGCCTCAGAACTTGCTGTCCCTGAACATGTGCACCATTTCATTTCTTCCTAATGGCTCCTCTTGGTCTGGTATTCTCCCTTTGTCCATTTTGTAAACTATTTTTCAAACTTGTGTTTTATGAAATCTTTCCTTCCCTGGGTCCTTCTACAAGATAATCACTCCTTCTTGTTTTATGTGTGTGTGTGTGTGTGTGTTTCTGTTTTTACAGAAAACTTGCTAGACAAGAATTACTTATTTACACAATAGGGGACTTGGGAGGGATGGGTCCACATATAATATTCACGTTTGCTCAAAGTACAGAATTTGGCATAAAATAGACACTAAGTGTCTGCAAGCTTTATTTCATCAAACCTGATGAAGAAAAAGGTCATCTAATTCCAACTATGGCTGGAGTCCCTGAAGTTGTGCAATTCAGTGGCTCTAAATCAGCGGTTCTCAAACTGTGGGTCACGATCTCTTTGGGGGTCGAACAACCCTTTCACATGGGTTGCTTGAGACCATCCTGCATATCACATATTTACATTATGATTCATAACAGTAGCAACATTACAGTTATGACGTAACAACAAAAATAATTTTATGGTTGGGTCACAACATAAGGAACTGTATTTAAAGGGCCAGAAGGTTGAGAACCACTCCTCTAAATGAACTTTAATTTTATAAGAAAAAATATATACATTATTATACACACACATTAAAAAATAATAGCTAATCCATATTACTCCACCAGGTCTGTCACCAGTCCTGCCTTAATGATATCATAATCAATGTAAAATATTTATAAGTAATATTTCATATAAATGATGGTCATTGATATGCAGCAGGCAGGTGCTCTTAGAAAAAAAGGTACTTCCTGGACACTTGTGCCAACACTGCAGTTTGAAGACATTGCTCAGGCACCAGAGTGACAAACACAGGAAAATGGTTAGACATAAAATGATCTTAAAATAAAAGCTATGTTAGTAGGAGGTCATGTAAGGCCTTGTACAATAAGATCTTTTACATAAGCAGGTTCCTGATGAACATAAGGTTGGCACAAAGTTTTCTAAAATAGGATTTTTACATAAATTCTTGTATAATTAATATTTTACTGAAAAGTATTCATACTTGCACACATTTTTTAAAGTCACCACTATAGCCCTAAGCCAGTTTGCTCAGTGGATAGTGCACCGGCCTGCAGACTGAAAGGTCCTAGGTTCAATTCTGGTCATGGGCACATGCTCAGGTTGTGGGCTTGATCCCCAGTAGGGGGCATGCAGGAAGCAGCCAATCAATGATTCTCTCTCATCATTGATGTTTCTCTCTCCCTTCCTCCCTGAAATAAATAAAAATACATTTTAAAAATAATAAATATACATGAAGGTACATATACATATTTATACATGGGGGGGAGGGGAGAGAGAGAGAGAGAGAGAAATCTACTTTAAGGAAAGGAAAGGGGATCTTGGGAGAGTATCATTGTACACTTCCTATACCCTTTCATTCAGAGCATCTTGCCAAGAATATTCTTAAGTTTTTCCACACAAAGGAATTTAGAATGCACAGTCCCACTTAAAAAGTCACACCTCCAGTATTTCCTGTATGGCAATGATATGCATGATTACATCTAATCTAATAAAAGAGTAATATGCAAACTGACCCTCACTCTGTTACACTTAAGCCACGCCACTAGCCAAGCCACACCCACCAGCCAATCAAAGCGACTGTATGAAAATTAACCCAGTCAAGATGGTGGCCAGCAGCCACAAAGCTAGAGCAAACAGGGGGTTTCCATTGCACCAGCGATGGAGTTGAAACTGCCTGCCTAGGCCAGCTGGGCCTCTGCTCAAAGCATCAATGTTTCAATTATAGAAGCCACAGAGCTGAAGCAAACAGGAGGCTTTGTTGCCTGCCTAGGCCTCCACTCAAGGTAACAAAGTTTCAATTATAGAAGATAAATAAACCCCAGAAACCTGATTCCAGCCAGCCTTGCTGGGACATTTGGTCAATGGAAGCTGTGGGCAGCCTGAAAATGGCCCTCAGCCCCTCACCCAGGCTGGCCAGGCACGCCAGCTGGTGGACATCCCCTGAGGGGTCCCAGACTGCGAGATGGCACAGGCCAAGCTGAGGGACCACCCCCCCCCCCGCAAGTGCACAAATTTTTGTGCACCGGGCCCCTAGTGTAAAAATAAAACACTAAGGCAGACTGTCTCTGTGTTTTAAAACTACACTTTGAATAACTCTGAATAACAGCAAAGCTGAGGGCTGTGCAACTGTGCTTAGAGTAGACAGAGGAAGAGAAGTTTGAGATACATATGCTTCAAAAAAAGAAGAATCAAAAAGAAGAAGGAAGGAGTGCAGACAGGTGCAGGAGACAAACTCTATCCCAGGGAGGAGTCACTTACAGCTCACATCAGGATCATAATAAGTAAAAGAAACACTGAGTACTGACATGTGCCAGGCACCGAGTGGCCTATGTGTTTATCTCAAGTTATCCGTAGAATAACCTGGAGGGGTAGATACTAATACTATACCTATGGTATGGTGGAGGAATAAGAGACACAGGGAAATTACAGACCTTACTCTTAAAAAATTATAAAATTAGGTCAACGTTCATGTCTGTCTGGCTAAAAAGTTTATTCTTGAACATCTGATTTTATTACACACGTACAAATGTGCACAAATACATATTTATTTACCTACTTGGTCATCAGTGCTTCTTTCATTTCAGGATATGGGTTCAATCCTTTACAACTAATTACTTTCATTGTCAAGGAGAAGTACCCGAATACAATGGACCCCTCTGCCACTTACAGTTGCACTCTCTGATTTTAGTAGAGAAAACAAAAATAATATTTAAATAGTGCAACCCAAACAGGCACTATCTAATTCCATTCTTTAGAAGACATATTACTACTTGTAAACACACCCATCTACGATACTCAGAATGTCCTGTTATTGTTTCTGCTATTATAATCCCAGGGATAATTTTTAATCCAGAATATGCACAATTTGAAAGCCCTGCATTGGCCATATACCATAAGTTAAATTATTCCAATTACATAGTCAATGCCTGAATGCCTGTGCCTCATAAGTTCTCTTGGGAAAATTAACTTTCCATCAAGCTTTCTCTATAATTCTAGGTTAGCTACTTCAATACTGTCTTGTATTTCTACCCCTATGTACACACACAAACTATCCACTTCTGAGTCATTGTTCTACCACCACCATTCTGGGTGTGCTCCAAACTTTGTGTACATGGGAAGCTCCATGGGAGGAATCTAGGTAGCAAGACAGTTCCCAGAACAGCTTACCAGGGGCTAAGGACAGTTGACTTCCACGGCTTCCCAGAAGTTCAGGAGGATATTGTACATCAACCTTATACCAGCCTATTGCTTCCTCCATGCAAGAGCAAGAAGGAGTGTATACACAACTACCTGATTTATAAACCAGACCACAGTCAGCTGGCAATACAGCACATGTGTTGTGTACTTGAAAATCTCTCAAGTTTGCAAGCTCAATTTAACCTTTAATATAGCAGAACATTTTCTTTCATTTCAAGGGATCGTTCATCACTCCCAAACTCTATCCCGATGTGTTCCCCTAAAGGTGAAACAAACGGGACAAGTTTAGGCCCAACTCCATTTATTCTTTACTTAACTTCCATGTGTGTCTTCTCTTTATAAAACAATTGTCTTTAGTGTAGTTCATATCATCAGGGCAAGAAGTACAACATGTACAGTACAATGGATTGAGACTGAACTATCACATGAATTTCATCTGCTCATGCTATTCTTCTTCATATTTTAATAAGAATGTAGACCCCTCATCAGAGAAGATACACAAATAACAAGTAAACAGATGAAAAGATTATGCTCAACATTTTATGTTATTAGGGAATAGCAAATTCAAATAACAACACACACCTATTAAAATAACTAAACTTCAAAACACTGACAACGCTGGTGAGAATGTGGAGCAACAGGAACTTTCACTCATTGCTAGCTGGGATACAAAATGATACCTCCACTTTGGAAGACAGTTTGATAGTTCCTTACAAAACTAAGCCTATTCTTCTCATATCATCCAGTGGCCATGCCTCTGGATATTTGCCCAATGGAGTTGAAAACCTGCACATGGATGTTCATAGCAGCTTTATTCATAATTTCTAAAACTTGGAAGCATCAAGATGTCCTTCAACAGGTCAATGGATAAATTGTGCTACATCCATACAATGAAATGTGACTCAGTAATTAAAAGAAATGAGCTATCAAGCCAATAAAAGGCATGAAGAAAACTTAAATGCACGTCACTATGTGAATGAAGCCCATCTGAAAATGCTCAACTGGATTCTATCAACTACATGACAATCTCAAAAAAGCTTTAAGTACAGAGAAAGAAGAAGGATGGGTGGTTACCATGGATTTAGGGAGAGGGAGAGAGATAGAGGGATGAACAGGGGAAGCACAGAGGCTTTTTAGACCAGTGAAACTACTCTGTATGATACTTAATGCTAGACACATGTCATTATGTTTGTCCAAGCCATAAAATGTACATTAGAGTGAACCCTGTCATGAACCATGACTTTAAATATAATTTTTAAAGAATGAAGGTGATGCCTGTTCTATCTTTTCTCTCCTTGTTTTGTTGCTCTTACAATGTCTCACTTTCCCCCCAGGTTTTAGCAGTCATGCATAGCTTCTCCTAAATTTACTGATTTTGCTCAGTAAATTCCACATGGCCCGTCTCTATGATGTCTCCTGGGGCCTAAAGCCCCTGAACATTACTCTATTACATGTGTCATTTGAAAATTATTGTCCATAGAAAGGAGCACATTTGTGCTTTAGCCCTTATTTCATTTATTTTCTCGTGACATAACATTAATATAATAATATGGGAACAATAAGAGTGATAAAAAAAAGATTATGATTTCACATACTTTCTACTATGCTTACCCCTCTCCTTCGCAATGTGTTTGATTTGTTATATCATTTCCCCTAAATATTACTTTTCTTTTTGCTTGGGTACCTGAAGATTGAATGCAACTTCCTTTATCATTCATCATTTTAATGTATTCTAAAATTATCAAGAGTAAAACTCTGCTGAAAAAAGTTAGAAAAAATCTCTACCTTAAGACTCATTAGTGCCTCTACCTCACACTCTGTGATATCCTTGTGATAGGGAAGCTATATTTTCCCGAATGCTTCCTCCTCAATGCTTCTTTGTTAAGGATCACTCTAAAGTACCTTTATATTAATTCCAAGGTAGCCTGTTCCAAATATCTGCTAGGCTGCGAGACCTCCACCCTCCCCTTCCCACAGAGATCCCGCTGCAGTGTCACCATTCCAACGCATGTCACCATGAAGGCGGAGAGGCTTCATGGCCTCCTAAAAGCTTCCAGAGCCCATCACGCTTCCCCAGCACTCTAACCAGAATGTCAGCATCTCACCCCACCAACGTCAAGCCAGTTCCTATATAGCAACAATCCCTAGAAAAAGGCAGGGTGTGTGCTGCTCTATAGCACTTCTAACATCAGTCTGGCTGGGCTTCCATCATTTTCCAAACCAGAGAGCTACTTACAGTTTACATAAGGAGTGACCTGAGTTACCACAACCCACTGAGATATTACAGCTTCAGAAAGCCACCTGAACATTTGACTTTCTGATCCGAATAATTAATGAATTTTGAACACTAACTGTGTTATGTATGCTAAGAGAGAAGGGTAGGAAAACAAGACATAAACTATAATATTTAAAACATGTATTTTTTAATTAACTTCAGAGAGGAAGAAAGAGGGAGAGATAGAAACATCAATGCTGAGAGAGAATCATTGATCTACTACCTCCTGCTCGCCCCCCACTGGGAATGGAGCCTGAAACCCCCCTGGCATGTGCCCTGACTGGAATCAAACAGCAACCTCTTGGTTCATAGGTCTATGCTCAACCACTGAGCCATCTGGCCAGGCAGTGTTTTTAAGTTTATTTAAATAAACACCTAACAAATAAATCAAAATAACGCATAAGCCACAAACAATTCTACTGTAAAATAATTTAACTTGGAAGGCATATGTGACTATGTCAATTGCAAGAAAGTGAAATGTCAGATTCTTGAGAAATCCCCTGAGACACAACACAAAACCAAGTATAAAAAAATATAATAAAATAATTCAGCCTGAATTTTCTGCTTAAAATACTTTTATGGTCCTTAGTCCATGCTGTATACATATGTGCCAAAGGCAGGGGCGGGGGGGGGGGGGGGGGGGCAGAGACAAGCCTATAATAAAATAACTTCTTTCCATATTTTTTTGTTTTCCATGGTGTGCTTTAGTTGGAGAACACAGATAAATGTGTTGGATCAGTATAATTTCTACAATGTGTGTCATTTATAAAGACTAAAAAGATAAAGAATGCGAAGAGAACTAACATTTTGAATGTTTACTACATTTAAAGCATTGTGCTAGATACTTGCTAGTTACTACCTACTAAATCACCACAAATGCCCTCTCACTTCAGAACTTCTGCACCATTCCAAGGTAAGGAAACTAGAGATTTTTAGTAAGTTGACCATCAGGAAGAAGCAAGTTTTAAATAGAGGCTTGTCTGATCCTGAAGCCCATGTTCATTCCATCCCACCGTACTGTCTCCCCTGTAATGTGCTGGAGTGCCTAGCACTCTAACTGTATCGGTTTGTCATTTCTAGTGCATTTACAAAACTTGCTGCTTTAGAGAAAGCTAATGCACATTACTGGACCTACTCCAGGTCATAAAATTAAGTAGCCATTGCATTCTACAACAGAATAACAGCAAAAATAAAACTACCATTTACTAGATTTCTAGTATGTTTCAGGCACTCTACTAGGACATTACATGTTACCATATTTAATCCTCAGATAACCTCTATGGAATACATATTATTTACCCATAATGGTGATAAAAAGAAAAGAATCAAGGAGGTGAAATGATTTTATATGTAACAAGGGTATATTTCTATCCATGTTGCTCTGGATTAATTGCCATTGGTGCCCACAATCTTTCCACTCTGCTCCATCCCTATCCTCATATAATGAGCAAACTGTGTCATATTCCAAATTAAGGCAAACTGTAAGCACAACTGAAGTGCAAAACATTTTTATTAAGATAATGCCACTCTCATGTTACTATGACCTAAATGGAATCCCTTTCTCCTTTGTTATTTAATGAATAGTAAGATTAAGACTGATATTTTTCCATAAATACTGCAGAACATTTTATATTAGTACAAGTACATGAAAGAAAAAAGGATAATATTTATTTTACATTATATTGAAGCATGGAATTATTTTATGCACAATCAAGTAGGTCAAAGACAGTGATTGTCATTAATAATATTATCTTGTATTGGCTGAACCTAGTTCAGAAGCATTTAATGTGAGAAATAATTTCGTTGAGAGAAACTCACACCTTTAAATACTCTCATCACCTAAATTGTGAGCAACAGCTAGCATGTACCTATTTATTGAATTTCGATGTAATTTCATTATTATAACTGTTAATTCAATCACTTCAAGACCTTTTTGAAAATACATCTCTATGACAAAAATTGATAGAGGTTGAATGTATTGTCTATTTTCTGCCTGACTCTTGTTAAGTCAATCACATTTTGTTCAATGCATTGATACTCTGAATTTGGAATTGCAGGTGAATAAAATTAGGCATAATTATTATTGAAACAATTCCATATTCTAGAATATTAAAAAGGAAATAAGTAGTTTATCAGAAAAACTAAGTATTCACCTTCCCATAACATAAGTGCTTTACCTGAGTGTTTAATGTTTTCAATTATTCTCATAAAGACAACTTGAAAGTTACCTTTTAAATGACTGTGACAAAAAAGCTATGGTACATGTACACAATGGAACACTACTCTGCCATAAAAAGGGAAAATTTACCCTTTGCAATAGCATGAATGGACCTAGAGAACATGATGCTAAGTGAAATAAGCCAGTCATAGAAAGACAAGTACCATATGATTTCACTCATATATGGAATTTAATGAACAAACTAAACTATCAAGCAAAACAGAGACAGACTCATGGATAGAAAGCAGGCTAACAGTTCAGGGATTTGGGGTGAGAGGAGAAGAAGGGTGGAAGGATTGAGCAAAAAAGATTTAAAAAGTGAGGACTCATGGACATTGGTAACAATGTGGTGATTGGGAGAGTGGGGGGCGCAGATAGGTGAAGGTGGAAGAGGGCATAGATGGGATAAATGGCGATGGAAAAAATAAAATAAAATACTGTTGAAACATTTTTTATTTTAATAAATATTTTAATAGCTTATATTCTTGGGTTTTCTTTGTTAAAATAAAAACAGTATAGCAGAGAGAATTAAATACCACTTCATTATTGACTTTATTAATATAGCTTTTCCACTATCTTGATTCAATCAAATTTATATCTCTACCACTCTATCTAAAATGTCCTTTCCCAAAACACTGCTAATTATCTTACCAATTCCTCTGTTTCCTTGATATTTTCTGAAATTTTTCTTAACCCCTTTCCAGCGTTTCAGAATTTTTTCATATCTTTTGCCACCCTCTCCTTCATAAAATATCTTCTTCCATTTAGTACCTATTTCCATTTTCCTAGGACCTGTTCTGAGCACAGGTTCTGGGCTCTTTCACTAGTATTTCTCCAACAGCAGCCCTCTAAATCCCAACATTCTCTATTTAATATTCTGGCCCCTCTCTTCAATACTTTTTTCTTCTTTTAATGATCCCTACAATAACCACACCTTAAAATATCATATATTTATAGAGTTGCAAGTCTACACATCAGCCTAACTCTTTCTCCTAAACTACTCACCCTTTCATTAAGTTTCCCAATAGATCTCTTCATCTTAATAGATTATTGCTACCTCAAGTTTTGTATATTTAGAATTAAATTGATATTCTTTTTCTCCAACACCAAGAAACCTACTCTTACTTCTTTCATATTCTCTGTCTCAAGTAACTGGGTGCAGACATGGTGGAGATCTTAACAGCATTAGTTTCTCCTCCCCTTGGCAGACACTATGACCCCTGTACGCTAAACCTCAGCTAGAAGTTCTACAATGTGACCTCCCAGTCCTCCCCTATTCACCCTTCACTATATCTTCAGTGACCTTAGTTTTGCTCCCCTTTGCCTCTCAGTCACTCTTTTACTGACCCTTTTAGCCTCTTGACCTCTCTCTCTCCATTTTGGGCAAAGAATAAGTCGATACTTTGCTCAAGATTCCAGTGGCTTCCACCTGCTTAAAGGTTAAGCTCTAATGTATTTTCCATGATTTTAAATTTTCTCACAACCTGCCCCTAACTGACCTCATTGGCATTAAATCCATTCATTCCCACCAAACATCCTTGGCTTGAGCTATAGTGCTTCCAAGGCCTAGGAATGTGGTCATGACTGTCATTTTTATTTTTTCTTTCCTCTGCTTGGATGGGCTTCTCCTCCCTCAGTAACAAATTTAGCTCATCCTTCAAAATCCAGACCAACATTAGCTTTTCTTTGAAAGCCTCCACAACCCCTTTATCAGCTACACAACCTCTCTGCTCTCACAAGTGTTTCATTATAAGTATAGTATGCCATGTTATAATTGTTGTATATGTACAGTATTATTCAATTATGAGTTTCTTAAAGGTAGGGGTGACAATAGCCTAGATAGCTTCTACTACCACAGTGACTTCATAAAAATCACACAGTGAGTCATCAATAATTCTTTGTTGTGGGTTGACAATAAAACTTTCATTTAATATATACAATTTACATTAAATTTTCATATAATATATATAGCATATGTCATAAACTTCACATACTATTCTCATGTATATACTATATCTATACATGTCAATACACTATGTGTACATATGAATATATGCGTGTTTATGGTATATGTACATGTACATACATTTGAAGCAATTTCAGGTTGACAAGGCCCTTGGATATCATCTTTTCTAATTAATAAATATTACAAAATAGGAAACCGAGAACCAAATGACTTTGGCAATGTTCTATAGCTTGTTTGTGGTAAACACAGCATTAGAGTTCCTGTCCCAGTTTCTCATTCTATGTACTTTACACTGTATCACTTCAAAGATCTCGCCAAGAATGTGACCCCCCCTATAATCTGCTATACCAAGACCAACCTTTCCCCAGTGTAATATTCTGGACTTTCTCCCCCAATTCCCTTTCTGGGTCTTCACTTTCATCAAATGAGAAACACACATGATTCTGTCATTTCAGTATTTTCATTTACAATGTGTCCCTCCCCTTTTAATATTCCCTAGTTCCTCCGATAACTACTCTCAGTTCCTTTATAGATATGGTAATGTCTCCTTTCCCTCTCAAAAAATAAGAGGTCATTATTTTGCTCTCCAGTTTAATTCAGCTTTTTTTTTTTTTTTAACCAAACCAAGGGTCACCATTAAAAAGATGTCATTATCATCCTCTTCATACTAGCTTATTTATGTCTGAACATGAACATAACTTTGGAGTTTACAGATTATTTCTCAAAACTCACTCAGTTGCTCTTCATGATCATAGGTTAACACTATGAATAGTCAGAGAAGGTATCATCACATTCACATGCAGCTAAAAACACTAAGGGTCAAAAGCAAACTGCCAACGTTCCTACAGCTAGCAAGAGCTGAAACCGGTGCTGGAACCAAGGTCTCCGTATCCTTGCTCCTGACAGCTTTCCACTATTTTAAACTGTTTATTGGCTTGTGTTCCCACCATGACATTTATGTTGACATATATTGGCACCTCAGTTCCTGGACTGAATGTTGCCTAGACTCTTCTTCTATCTGAATAACTACTTGGCTCTTGTTACTTTAACAGCACACATTTCAACCAGCCAAGTACTATTTTGTCCAAGCTCTTACCAAGCATCCAAATAATACCATTTAATGGAAATTATAGTTTGGTTATTATTTGTTGTTATGACTGAGCTTTTGAAAAGTGAAAACATGGCTTTAGCTAAATTAGAGATCTTCAAGTATTTGTTTTATATTGAAATTAATTAACCTGATTTTATCGACATCCACTCATCAACTAATTTGTAAACTACAAGTGTTCAGGAGAATGGCTAACAATAATCCAAATGGCTTTTCTAAAAACCTGTGTGTTTGTGTGTGTTTCATGCAAGATTGGCAGGCGAATTATGTACATTAGCTTTAAACTCATTTCAGTTCAATCTCACTAAGTTGTTGGATAGATGCAACTTCTTTAAAAATTTGGTATAATTGTAGAGCAGACTGATCTGTGTAGCAGAGGGCTACAGACCACTGAAGTAACTTGTTTGCAATCCCACCATGAAACCATACCTAGTCTCCCTCCTTTCTCTCTCCTGCATCCTTCTCTTCATATTTAGGCATCGCCAAACATTGATCCCTAGCCTTAAGCAATAAGCACAGTGTTCCTCACTTCACTCTGATGAGCATCGCAAGTTTCACGTCCGCTAAAGAATTCTCAGCGTCCTTTGGAGGAGGAAGGAGCAGCTGGCGAGGGGGTAGTCATCCCTCACTCTATTGTTTTCCTGCCTATCACTGCCCTACCAGGACCTCTAGTCAGCACTTTGCCAGGAGGTGCAGAGGGACAATTCACTGTCGGTTAAAAACAAGGCAAAAGAATTCTCCAGACAGAAAAAGTTTAATCCTTCAACATCCTAACTGCTGTGCACTCTAAAAATCCCGCAATCCACTGGGTGAGAACTGAGCTGTACCTGGTCTCTGAGAGCTCATTGGAGCCACGGTTGCGGGTGAACTGTCAGAACTGCCCTTGTCTGGCTTGTTTCCACGTGTCCCACAAATCACAAAGCTCTACTTAGCAAAGTCAACGCTATACCCGTCTGCATCACGGCACCGAGCAAACAGTTCGCCTCAACGCGGAGTAGAGACCGGGGCTAAACGGTCTGCTGGCTCTTTGCTGGAAACAGATTTAAGAAAGTCATAGCAGAATGAGAATCCAGAGGTTAAAAACACTGCACTTTGTGGTGAAAGTGCGGCGCCGGTCGTCCTTACTAACTGCAGAGCCGCGAGAGAGAGCTCATTCCAGTGGCTCCCTAATGCCTCTCAGTTGTTCTGTTTCTCTTTCCAAAGAGCATGGGACATGACCTAAATCACTTCCTACGCTCACACTTTCACCTTAGGAGCCCAGCACACGCGGCCCATCCGCAAGCACCGGGGTCCCTCCCGCAGCCCGGCAGTTTCTTCCGTGGACCCAGATGTGGAGACGGGGAGAAGGGGAACTCCGAGCCACTTACCAGTCTTCCACAGATAGAGAGTGGGCGCCTCCGCCTCGCCCGGCGCCGCAGCCCCGCAGGCGCCCAGGCACAGCAGCAGCAGCAGCGGCGGCGGCAGCGGCGGCGGCGGCGGGAGCAGCTGCCGGACTCCCCGGCACCGGCCCGCGGCTCCCGGGCCCCGGGACGCCCAGCGCCTCGTTCGCAGCCCCATGCCGCTCGCAGCCGCCCCGGGGTCCGGATCCCGAGCACGGACGGCAAGGAAATTTCCTGCGCCCTCCGAGTGTCTTCCCAAGGAGTACAGAGAGCAGAGCTTTGCCCTGCTATTGTTCGTTTCCGACGAAAAGGAGGGAAAGCTCTTTTAACACCGGGGAACAATAGCGTCCGCGGTGGCCGGGGCCGCCGCCACCACCGCCGCGGGCGGGGATGCTGCCGCGGCTGCCATTCGGCGCTCGGCGGCAAGTCCTAGCGGCGAGGGAGAGGGCGGCAGCCGTCTGCAGGGCCCCGGCTGACGGAGCAGGTCCTCCAGGTCTGGGAGCTGCGCAGCGCCCGACGCCAGCTGGAGGGGATGGGGGGAGCGTGGGCCCGGCGAGGGAGAGGGGGCTGGAGGTGGGGGTGGGGGTGGGGGGCGCGAGAGGAAGCGGGCTGAACGGAGAGGGGGGCGACCAGATGCAACATACCCGCCCAAACAACTCCCATGCACATGGCGTGATGAAATATGTTTGGAAGGCTGCGCCAGTAAAAAGAATCATCATCCGACAGCCTCCATCGTGACAAATAGCAGGCATTGAAATTCCTCGTCACCCAACGAGTCAAATGCCAGCTCCAGCGGTACGCTCTTCTTAGGGTCTATGTACACAAAGCACCCGTGCTTGTCATGTATTTAACCGGTATCTTCTGCATCACTTTTTTAGAGAGGAGTACTTATGATCAGATGTGGAAAAAAACAACAACAGTAAAACAGAGATGTTTACTTGCTGCTGAAATGTGCTTAACTCACTTTCTTAAATGTTTTTTTTTAACAATCTGTTCTCAATAAAATTATGAGTGGTATTGATCTACTCTGACAAATCAAAGTACACTGTGTCTTAATAGATTTTTAAAATAGAATTAGTATGAAGTAAGTATTCACAATGCTATCTAGTTATATAGTTTTAGTAAAACTAATCAAAAATAGTATTTCAGATATGGGGTAAATAAAAGTGCTAGCTCTTTATCTACTTCTTTTTGTCCAAAATAGGCTGCCTTTACACTTGTGAGTAAAATTAAAGGGAAATCTAACTTTCATGTTTTTTGTTTTGTTTTGTTTTGTTTGTTTGTTTTTTTGATAGCTCCAAATCAGTAAATTCTTTACTCAAAAAACCCTGGCACTAATTTATCTGAACTCTTAGTGTAGAAAAATATAATATAAATTACCTCATGGGCTTGGGTCTTTTGTTCTTTGTGTTTTCACTTTCTTAAACTAGCAGTAACAGAGGAATGTGTGTGAAGTCCAATAATGCTTTGCCTTTTCTCTTTCTCCCCTGCCTACCCCCCCAATTATGACCCTTTATTAACTCATTTCCTAGTAAAGCTAAAATAATAGCAAGGCATTTAGCCCATTTTAAAACTCTGCAAACAGAAAGCCAAAGAAAACTACTCACATCTGTCATCAATATTTGGCTAAATAAAATAAAATTTAAAAAGCAGGAAAACTGCTTTTATGAATGTACTCCATCAGCAGAGCCACCCCAAGAGTTGACACTGTGGAAGCTACTGTTTCTGAAAAAGGAAACCTTCCATAAAGCTCTCTTGGGACGCCTGTCATTCTGCAGATCGTTCCAGACACAGCCCTTCTGCGTGCATTAGATTAAGAGCAGGTTTGATCAAATAATTTCCAGATCCTGCCTGTTTAAGTATTCTGACTTCAGAGGAAATTAGCAACGTTGAAGGTTGCAAATTCCTTCTTTGTTTACTTTCCACTCTGTTAGGCCTCTAAGAGGGAATTAAAAGCTCAGAAAGCCCTAGCTATGTGAGTCTGTGATTAGGAGAGATAAACTAGTGCGGATTACTATTTCTTCACTGGTGAAAAAGAGGCAACAAAAGATTATGGGTTGATCTTAACGAATGTATGGCTCCCTGAAGGAGTACGCCAAACCAGAAACAGTTACAGCAAAGAAAAGAGGACCTGCTTGGTCTGTCCTCTTTGGGAAAACCGCAATGCCACTAATAGCAGTGTTTTCCTATCCTGTTTGTTTTCATTTCTCAGCTAGCAAGGGCCCTAAACTCTAAAATCCAGTAACTGGCACAGGGAAGATTCACACCAGAAGTACTCTGTTAATACCTAAGCATTCTTGGGAAGTCCAAATCAATTCACCAAGTAGAAACTCATTAATAAGAACAGAAGACAGAGAATTAAGGAGACTACTTAGTACAAGTTAATATACAGGATAATTACTTAGCCCTTTGAAAAGTCATCAGAAGCTATACTTAATAGCTTAATGTCAAAAGAAAATTTAAGATTCTAATCTTTATATTTATCCATGGTTGTATAATAATTGCTCAACTGGGAAAAAGTTTAAACATTATAGCCACAATTTCAAGCATTCTACTTAAGAGCCAGGGGCCACTTCTAAATCAAAATTTGCTGCCATTTAAAATACCCAACCAGAGCGAATATTCTACAATACTGTTTGAAAATAGTCAATAACTGTTTTTTTTCATTGAATTCCAATTTATACAAGGTTTAAGGTATCACACACAAACATACAATACACAATCAGTCAGCAGTAAAGACATCTCTGGACAAGGTTACAGAAACTAAGTCATATAAACATCTGTCTCTACCACTGCCACATATCTGTTCTATAGCAATGTCATTATCGCACTTGAGGACAAAAATGTATGGGTCTCTGAGGAGACACAAGCAATATATATATATATTCAGATACGTGCTCTTTTGTGAAAGCTATAGTGGCCAGCTGGGTAAATCCTATCAATAAAACTGATAGACGGCAAAAGAGAGAAGACATAGCATTCTTTGTTTTCTAGAGTATGATATAAATAACGTACAAATGCTTAATGACATGATGTCAAAATTTAGTCATGAGAAGTCTCAAGGATGCAGATTAAATTGACCATCTGTACAGCCTGCCATGAAATAAATCGTTCATCATTTTTCATGAAGAACTGTTCATGTATTAATGAGCCAGGGCTATAAAAGTTTTCCAAACCAATGGATGAAAAATGCAAAGCATATTTTTTTAATGCTTAGAAATGAGACTATTCTGAACCTATCACCTCTCATGTGGTATTCTTTCATCTATCTTTATTATTTTTCTATCATTTCCAAACTCCAGAAAGTGGGTGAGGATATGTACATATCTATACACATGTTTTCTCTTTTATTAGAGAACATGAACATATAAACATATTTCATAACTCATAAAACATATGGATAATGATGTTCAATGATTAGTACCAATATTTAAAATCAATCATCAAAAACTCAATTACTTGATGGGGGAAAAGCTTTTGATATCATCAGTTTTTATAAATAAAAACAATAAGTAAGTGAAGAAATATACAGTTTATTCATAGATAGAGTGTTATGTAGGGTTGTGTTGAAAAATGTCCATTCTGAAAAAAAAAATTTAAATATTATTCTCTACATAAATGCATCTTGCCTTATTTAAGGAATTCTGTTTGTGTGGCCTCTAGGTGTCATACTTGACCAAGATTTAGGGTAGATGAAATTTATTTTGGGCTTTTTTCTATTTCCTACTTCTTGCCACACCCACCAAATTATTAACAGATAAAACATTTAACTTTTTAGCTTTGTAATAAGTAGCCCTAGATTTTACTTTCTCTCCCAAATATATTCCTTTTAATTTATTTTACTTTATAATGACTTTTCTTTGTTTTTTTTTTATTAGTTGGCTGGTTGGCTAGTTTGCTGGTTTGTTGGTATGTGTAGTGAAGGGAGAGTAGATTCTAAATTTCAGATAGTTTCACAGAAACTTAGTTCCATGGTTTCTCCATTTTAATAAAAACTAAACCTGTTTGGAAACAATAAGAATCTGCCACAAACAGTTGGACTCCTTGTTTTGAATATCAGGTAAAAATGTAGAATACTCTGGTTCAAATCCTTCTAAGGGTTGAGGAATGATCACTCACTGTAAATCTTACAATAAGGATCCCATCATGTATGGTATTGATACTTTAGTATTCCCTGATACAAGGTAATACCAGAGTGTTAAAAAATGTCACCAGTGGTGACCTGGGAGACTGCTTCTGTAGAGAACACCCTGGCAGAAGGAATTAGGCAAAGAACATGTATGCATAACCCATGGGCACAGGCAGCAATGTGGTGATGGCCAGAGGGAAGGGGAGATTAGGTGGAAGGGAGTAAAGGGGGTGAAATGGGAACATCTGCAATAGTGTCAACAATGAAAATAAAGAAAAGTACAGAGGCACAAAGTATATAAGCTTAATAGAATTTGCTAGTATAACCACCAGTTGTGTTGATGTCCTACAAATGTATAATGAGAAGGTACAGGCTTTTAACAAACAATTGAGAAGCCCAGGAGTCCTTGAAAAGAGATTCTTGTCCCCTGCAGTAGGAGAGTAAAAAAAAACTAAAGATAAAAGTGAAAACTTAAAATTGACAACTGCAGTGATGACTGAATGATCAGCCAGGCAGGTTTGTTATGCTAAGATCAGGGTTCTGCTTTGGGACAAGTTTGTCTGGGTGGATGCCCCAAACTCTCTGACTCTTAAGACTCCCCTAAACTCTCCAAGGCTTAAGGCTTCAGAGGCAGCAAACCCTATTAAGAATGGGCACATATGCCATATCCGCTTTTGCTCAGTGGATAGAGCGCTGGCCTGTGAAATGAAGGGTTCTGGATTAGATTCCAGTCAAAGGGACCGTACTTCGGTTGTAGGCTCAATCCCTGGTTGGGGCACATGCAGGAGGCAACTAACCAATGTGTCTCTCTCACATTGATGTTTCTCTCTTTGTGACTGTCACCCTCCCTTCCATTCTCTCTAAAAATAATAATAATAATAATAATAATAATAATAATAATAGTAATATAATAAGGGGTGGGCACATCTTCCCTGCTGGGCCTGCCCCACCTGTCTCCTAGTTTGCAGGCTGATAAATGGAACTTGGCCTAGCATAAACTGGACCTTAATAAACTACACAGCAAAGAAGCTTCAAAGAGTAGCTAGGTTATACACACACAGAAGTTTAACAACTTTCCCATGTAGTTAGTGATGAGTTTAAAAGTCACAGGATACCATGATTTCCCTATCCATTTTGTTTTGTCCAAATTAGAGACAGCTTTCTGAAAATCAGTGATTCTGTAGAGAAACTGTGCACTGAAAAAAACAAACACAAATACTTGTCTAACTTGAATTTATGTATAGTTCAAGGTCCATAATAGATGCATGAAAAGTTCTTGTGAAAAGAAGGAAATAATTTAAATAAATATTCATATTCTTAAAATTTTAAATTGTTTTTTAATTGTTAGTAATCAGAAGGGGGAATAAGTATGCCCAAATGTTTCAAGACAGATATGCAGAATGAATTCAAGGACAGTACTTTGCTAAGAAAGAATGAATCTTGGCATACATAATTACCCATAAATGAACTAAAAAAAAACTGAAGCTTGTCCTTGAGATAAAAAATTATTATATAAAAGTTATACTTGGTTTAGAAAAACTGACAAATATTGTTGACAGTCTTGCTACTGATTATTTTAAGTTGATAAATCTTTCTTTGCTAAGAGAATGGCCTTTCTTTGTACTTTTGCTTAGTAGGTGGTGAAGAGACCAGCTGTTCAACACATCTTGACATTTACAGATGCAAGAGCACTCACTCTTATAGAGTAAGATATGCTTACATCTCATACATCATGCATTATAATGCAATAAAAAAATCTATAGTGATGCAGAGTTCACTGTCTGACAATGGAAAATCAAGTTCAGTGTAAGATGAAGATATGACACTTTGAGAAGAAAAAACAAACATCAGTAAATTAGCTCCATCCACTATACTACCCTGTGGTGACAGCAGACATCACTACCAATTTTCTCAAGCTGCTAGTACATGTCTGTAACTGAAAATAGTAGGAAAAGCTTTTTAATTAATTGCTACTGGCAGATCTGCTACTTCTAAAAGTTTTCCCCTTGAGATACAGATGCTAACCTGTCTCAGCATATGACAATTGCATCCTTTTGCAATTTACAAAGAAAATAACTTTTCTTGAAATTTGAAAAAAAAAAAGAAAAGAACTTTGCTTTCATTTGCTAATCTGCAGCTCAGAAACTGTTGGAGTAGATCTGAGGTGATAATAAAAGAAAAAAGGAAGTATTTAAGTTGAATAATGGGTTGAGAGCTGCCAGGTTTTGGCTAAACAATAGCTCACCATCCAATTTTACTTTCCTCAACTGAAAAGATGAACATAAGCAGCTAAACTGGGATGTCAGAACTCAATGTAAGGTTGAAAAGTGTGGACAGGATGCCCTTGTAAATACTTGTCTCTAAATGGAAAGTGATAGAAACCCCATCTTACAACTGTTTGCATATTCTGAAGTTGTTACATTTTTAGTCCAAATTAAAAAATATGAACACTGACTTAAGAGCAACACTATCAAACTTATGCGAGCCAAATATCTAGATTTAAGCCCTTCCTATTGTACCCAGATGTGGTTATGGATAAGTTCATAGTACCCAATTATTTTATTACAGTTCTTAAGTGATCTCTACTATGTTCCCCAATCAAATCTTTGATGAAAATTCACCCATTCATTCAACCAACGGGGAAACATTTATTGAGTCCCTACTATGTGCCAAGCACTGTGTCATACTCTGGGGATACAGTGACTTACACATCATGTATCACTCACTGAGCCTTCATGTACACGTGGCACTGAGTTTGGAACTGTATGTGCTATTCAAATCGTATGTTCCTCAACTCTAGAACAACATAATATTATGACCAGCATTATGTGAAGAAAGGTAAAATGTAATATGAAGAAAGAACACAGGAGCAAGAAAGAAACCTATTAATGTGTTAATACCTAGGTTATTCTGTTGGCGTGTAAATAACTAACAGTAAGCATTCTCCTCAATCGATACTTTGCAGAATAAACTCCCCTAGAAAGGCAGCCCACACAGTGTTTAATGAACAGAAACTTCCTGCTCTCTTTGTTGTCACTGTTGATGTGTGAATCCTGCTGTTTTCACATTCCAGGATGCTGAGATGACTTGCACTGTGTTCTTGGCAGCTGAAAGGGAAGCTTACTCTGGTTTCTCTCTTAAGGAGCAAAGGACAAAACCTATAATCCATCTTAATTTCACCCCATCTGACTTAAAAGATAGTGGGGGCAGGAAACATCACTGACAAAGGCTTGTGTGAAGAAAACTAACAGCAAAGCGAACAATTAAAAAATTATACTAACTCAATTATATTAATTCAATTACAAGAGATTTCTCTTTAGTAAAATGGAACTCAGATCCAGACCCCATCATATTTCAATAGCTCCTTGTGCATATATGGGGGCTACTGATGGTTTATGTATTCTTAGAAAAAATATAGGTTTCACACAAAAAAAAGAGTAGAGATTTTTAAATGGGCAACGTGTTGTTGATGTTAGAACAGATGGTGATTTTTAATGAATAGAAGCACTAATCATTATTTTAGAACATACAAGTATAAAGGAGCAAGAATGCTAGTCTATTTTTAATAACTATTTTCTTGATGTAGTCTCATGAAATTCCTGCAATGTATATGCTTATCTATGACATAATACATACTATTTCCTTAGTTTTCAATTAAATTTAAAAAGCTCCCGGATTATGCTGCTTCATGTTGGGCTATTATCCACCATATTCCTCAGTCTTTAACAAGAAGAGTCTTAACCACACAATAAATAAACCCAATGCTTACCTCTAAGCAATAAGTAATTAAAATAAACTCATAAGCATTTGCTTTATAACTTGTTTTTCCTCTCTAAATTATGATTTTTGAAACATTTCCTTAAATGGCTTTCACTTTTATTGCATTGCAAAACTGGTATTATATTCTCTGTATGCACTTCATTATCTCATTTGATTGGGTTTTAATTCCTACAACATACAGCAAAGGCTGATGTGCCTTTTGCAATTTGAAACAGTGGTTGCATGCTGAGAATAATTAGCTTCACTAAGGCAGAACAAATGATTTCTTTGCCAAACACCAAGTCTGTGTTTCAACAAAGATAATTGCAGAATCCCTAAGTTATCTTGGGTCTTCAGTGTAGTGGTTACTTTAAGTTTAATTAACATTTTTGTAATCTTAATTCCCTAACAACTATAGTGACCTAGAGATTATCATAATGTTTGTTACTTTTGAAGTTGGTTCATTTGATTTGTCAGTTTTCATTAAAATATTTATTTTACATAGATGTATTATCAAATATTATTTGTTTCTAATCATAATTGTAGCAGAACAATTTCATTGTTGCCTGTGGCTACCAAAATAGTTGTGGGATATCATTCCTCCCAATTAACTCTGAAATTTTGAAGCTCTTATTAATCCAATAGAAGAACTTTTATAAAAAGCCAGATTAGTAGAGTTTTCTACACGTATTTTTAATAAGAATATGGTAATTAAATCCCACAAATTAATTTGTACTATAATTCATTTAGTGATAGCAACAACAGAGAGATGAGGCTAATTTTTTATAATTAATGGGTTAGTTTTCTTTAAACCTGTAAAATCTGCACTCAAAGCTTCATTTAATTATTTATATTTTAGTTAAGATTCTTGTTGAGTTAATAATTATTGCAGCACCTTGAGTGGAAGCATTAATCAGAGCTCACTGCGTAGCAGAAAGGTCGTAAGTGCATACCGCTCTGAAATTAAAGCTTACTTTCATATCCCTATATGGCTGCAGGAAACTTAAGTTGTTGCTGCATTACACAGAGCCATCTACAATCTTATAGCTCCAGATACCAGTAGTTTGACAAATCTAATTCCATGCAAGACTTCTTCAATTTCCCAACATTGTTGCAAACAATAACCAGGTGAAAATAATCTTTAAAAATTGTAAATTTTATAGTCTGTATTTACATCTATGGCATCATTGGCAGATGATAAAACTATCATCAAATTATGTTTCATTCTATGTATTTCCAATCCAGAAAGTTAACAAGTTTTTGTTACATATTTGACTGAGATAGGAGAAATACTTTTAAAACCTAACTTTGAAACTACTGAATCACCAATTTTCATACTTTAAAAAAGTGGGTTATCTTCAGAATTGTGACTCTGACCACAATTTGAAATGCAAACTGTATAGATGCTACACATCTCATTGTTATTGTAAATACCAGCCTATTTAACAAATGCAATGAAAATAATAAAAATTTCTTAAAGATTATTGAAACTGTAAAAAAGGAAATTTAATAAAAACAAACTTGAATTCAATGAGTATGAAATTCAAAATATTAGTTTTCCAAAGAATATTGCCTTAGTTTTATTCAACTTTTTATAGGCTGTTTATTTAATAATAATGTGTTTTTTATACCCTCAAACCTGCATAGAGATTTCAATATTAATTTTTTTTCAGTAAATGACTTTGATTAGGGTTAATGTGTTACTAGTATATCTTGGAATATTTAAAATATTCTTATTTCTTATAGATTGAGACATACACAGAACTATAAAACTCATTTTCTCTTAGTAACAGCTTTGAAGTAAAGTCCTTTTACTTTTTTTGTTTGGCAAACATATAACTTTAACATCGTCTTTTACTAAATTCCATTTCTGCCTTGTATTGGTGAGATCAGGCTCAAAGGTATATTTATTTCATTTATTAAATGTGAATTCAAGAGAGGTTTAAGCCTGGCCAAGTGGATGAGCATCTACCTATGAAAAGGAGGTCAAGATTTGATTCTCAGTCAGGGCACATGCCTGGGTTGCAGGTTCAATCCCTGATAGGGGTGTGCAGGAAGCTTCCAGTCAATGATTGTCTCTCATAAATGATGTTTCTACCTCTCCTTCTCCCTTCTTCTCTAAAATCAATAAAATACATTTTTTTAAAAAAGAGAGGTTTAAAAAATGGGAAGTATCCATTGAAATGCTGTACCATTACAACATGAGTTAATTTTTCTTACAAATCAAGTTCAGTTGCTGTAACAACTATTCATTTCAAAAGTTCGAAGTCAGTCAAACTATTAACAGAATACAATTGGAAAACTATATTAAGGAAATATAAATGACAATTTATAAAGAGTATCATGATGTTGAAATAGTATGATCAGTAATTTAGCATTAGTGATACCAGTAACAAACTATTAAGGTCTCACATAAAAGGTGGATGGCTACTGTTCAGCATTTTTAAGTTACAATATAAAAGCAATTTTTTTCACGTGTGGTAGAAGATTTTTTTCATGTGTGGTAGAAGATTGGTTTGGTTGTGTACCAGTGAAAGGATTAAGTACAGTAAAAAAGTAATTATTATTTTATCCTATAGAAAGTAATAAATATGACCACACTGTACTAGTTGTATATGTACTATTTATGTACTAGTTAGGGTAGCCTTTCTTTTTACCATTTAAAATTAAATAAAACAATATATAACTATATGAGTCACACCCTTTATACTCCTTCCACTTGACTCGTAGAAATAAATTTTGTTAAAAAAAAATGCAGACAAATCATACTGTACGGAAGGACAGAGGCCGCAATCAGGTCTGGAAGTGACAGACCTGAGAAAACAGTCTGATATAAGGCTGGATGGAGGAGGGAGAGGGGATAGGCAAAAGCTATCTTTGTCTTGAGATAATGCATATTTTTCATCTCCCCTAAATTTATTTAAAATTTGATATAATCTTCTATACTAATAAAAGAGGAACATGCAAATTGCTGTCACTCTGCTACACCCCCAAGCCACACCCACCAGTCAATCAGAGTGACTATATACAAATTACACAACCAAGATGGCAGCCAGCAGTCACAAGCTGGAGCAAGCAGGAGGCTTAGTTGCCCCAGCAATGGAGGAAGACAAGCTTCCTGCCTGTCCTGGCCATCTGTGGCCTCCACTCAAGGCAACAAAGTTTCAATTATAGAAGATAAATAAACCCCAGATACCTGCTTCCAGCCAGCCTCACTGGGAGCTTGGATCCCTGGGGGCTGTGGCCAGCCTGCAAACAGTCATCAGCCCTTTACCCAGGATGGTCACACCCTCATAGGGTGAGGGTCTCTGCTAAGGGGCTTGGCTAGCCTGCAAACAGACATCAGCCCCTCACCCAGACTGGCCGGTACTCCAGCAGGACCCTCCTTCCTGAAGAGGGTGTGGTCAGCCTGAAAATGGCCATACCCCAGGCTGGCCAGACACTCCAGTGAGGACCCCCACCCTGAAGGGGCTGTGGCCAGTCTGAAAACAGTCCTCAGCCCCTCACCCAGGCTTGCCAGGCACCCCAGCAGGTACCCCACCCTGATTTGAGACACCCTTTAGGGCAAACCAGCCAGGACCCACCCATGCACCAGGCCTCTAGCCTATATAATAAAAGGGTAATATGCAAATTGACCCTAACAGCAGAACCACTGGGAATGACTGGTAACTATGACACACACTGACCACCAAGGGGCAGACGCTCAATGAGGAAACTGCTCCCAGGTGGTTAGTGTGCTTCCACAGGGGGAGCTCTGCTCAGCCACAAGCCAGGCTGCCAGCTGCCAGTCCAGCGGTGGTGGTGGAAGCCGATCCTGCCTCCTCAGCAGAGCTAAGGATGTCCAACTGTAGCTTAGGCCTGCTCCCAACTGGCAAGTGGACATCCCCTAAGGGCTCTCAGGCTGCCAGAGGGATGTCTGGCTGCCAGCTTAGGCCTGATCCCGAAGGGAGCAGGCCTAAGCCAGCAGGTGGATATCCCTCAAGGGGTCCTAGACTGCGAGAGGGCACAGACCAGGCTGAAGGACTCCCCCACCCCCACTGAAGTGCACAAATTTTTGTGAACCAGGCCTCTAGTTAATATATGTGGAGTTAGTATGTAATTTGGAGTTGCATTTCTTGTTTCATTCAGGCCAGCACAATAAAAAGATATAGGAATAATAATTAAGATATGACAGAAAATTGCAGGATAATTTCACTAAGAAATATTGATATCAAATTTTGAAATAATATATTAGTAAACTGTGTTACTTGGTAGAGAAATAGAATATCACAATAATACTATTAAGAGTCATGTCCAGAATGTAAGGCAGTTGAATGTAAGACATTAGGATTTATGTCATGTATTTCCCTACATTCATAGGGAGAAAGAGACATTTCTCATCATCATCATATGCCAAAAAGAAATTTGATAGAATTTCTTAAGAAAAAAAAAGAATAGGTTGATATTTTCATGATAAAATATGCATGACTCCTACCACAAGGCAATTATATACCTCCTAAAAAACTTACTATATTTTTCCACTAAATTAATGAACAAAATATAAATACTATTACTGCCACAAAGGTTGTATATTACTCTAGTAGTACAATAAAATATGATTAGCCAAAATAAAGAAATAAAATAGACAACTACTAGAAAGAGGAATGAAAATAATCAGTAACTAAAAATTATATATCTGAGAAACCCAAAAGCAGTAGAAAAATCTTTAAAATAAATAAGAGAATTCAGAAATTAAAATTTTAACATATAAAAGTATCATTAACTTTCTGAAAACTATGAATAACTAATTAGAAAATGTGATTAAGGGATTTTTATTTATAATTTATAAAGGAGATAAGCTAAAAGAACTTAAGAATAGAAATGTATAAAACATATAAAAAGAAAATTTGGGTGATGTAAGCTTGGTGGCAGCAAAAGAAGACCTCGTGGCCTCTTCCCTTTAAGATACAACAAGTTGGATATCTATAATCCAACAAACAATTCCCTGCTCAACACACAAATATGTCTGAGAGATCCACACATTGACACATCTGAAGGTGGATGTGCCAAAGGAAATGGGCAAGTAAGAAGGGGGAAAGTACAAAGACAGGGCTGCGGGCATAGCCCCACACTTGCTGCAGCCCTAGCTTATGTGATAACAGTGAATGGTTGGGGTGCCATTCTCACTAGACAAACTGGAGGGACAGAGGCAGCAATCAGGTCAGGAAGTGGCACAGCTGAAGACAAATCACTGGACAGAAGTTTTTAAATAGCAAAAGTTTGTGTGACAGTTTAGAATATGATGAAGGGGCCTTGCAAATCAGTGAAGAAACAAGAAGAAAACAGAAGATGTTATTTGCATAAAATATTAGCTATCTAATCTAATAAAAGAGTAATTTGCTAATTGGTGTCACTCTGCTATATCCCAAGCCACACCCACCAGCCAATCAGTGTGGCTATATGCAAATTAACCCAACCAAGATGGCGGCCAGCAGCCACAGAGCTAGACCAAACAGGAGGCTTCATTGCCTCGGCAATGGAAGAAGCTGCTTGCCTAGGCTGGCTGTGGCCTCTGTGCAAGGCAACAAAGTTTCAATTCTAGAAGATAAATAAACCCCAGATACCTGCTTCCAGCCAGCCTCGCTGGGAGCTTGGGTCGCTGGGAGCTGTGGCCAGCCTGCAAACAGCCATCAGCCCCTCACCCAGGCTGGCCAGGCACTCCAGCAGTACCCCCCACCCCACCCTGAAGGGGCTGTGGCCAGCCTGCAAACAGCCATCAGCCCCTCACCCAGGCTAGCCAGGCACCCAAGCAGGGACCCCCACCCTGAAGGGACTGTGGCCAGTCTGAAAACAGCCCTCAGCCCCTCACCAAGGTTTGCCAGGAACCTCAGTGGGACCCCCACCCTGATCCGGGACTGGGTGGCAAACCAGATGGCGCCCACTCATGCACCAGACCTCTATCCTATATAATAAAATGGTAATATGCAAATTGATCCTAACAGCAGAACGATTGGGAATGACTGGTCACTATGACACACACTGACCACCAGGGGAAAGACACTCAATGCAGGAGCTGCCCCTGGTGGTCAGTGCACTCCCACAGGGGGAGCTCTGTTCAGCCACAAGCCAGGATGATGGCTGCCAGTACAGCAGTGGTGGTGGGAGGCTCTCCTGCCTCCTCAGCAGAGCTAAGGATGGCCGACTGCAGCTTAGGCCTGCTCCCTACTGGCATATGAACATCTCCTGAGGGCTTCTGGGCTGCCAGAGGGATGTCTGACTGCCAGCTTAGGCCTGATCCCCTGGGGAGTGAGCCTAAGCCAGCAGGTGGACATCCCCCCCACCCCTGAGGGGTCCCAGACTGCAAGAGGGCACAGGCCGGGCTGAGGGACCTGCCTCCCAGTGCATAAATTTTTGTGCACTGGCCTCTAGTTTAGAAGATAAGAAAAAACTCTCTGCAGTGTCTGATTTGAGTTTTAGAACTTTACTCTTAAATGCCTACCAATAATAAACAGAAAGCCTTTGAAACAAATGACATAAACTAACACATACATTTGTAATCTTTTTTAAAAAAGGAAGTGAACAGGTAAAAATAAAGAGAAAAAAAATAACGATAGAAGAAAATAAAATCAGGAGGGAGAACTGGAGTACAAGAAATACGCTTTAAACCTAACAACATGATAGTTGAAATCCCACAAAGGTTTTACTAGCTAGCGCTAAGGAAATCTCCTCAAAAGTAAAAGGTAAAATGAAGATGAAAAACTTAGTTTCTAATTGACACTTTACTGAGTAAGATAATCCTTAAAATCCAAAAAACTGAATAGTTTTATTACCAGAAATATTCAAAAACTCTCAAAATGATAAAAAACTATAGAAACACAGTTTTAAAAAAATGTTTCTCTTAGTCATTTTCTCAAGTTACATTGAGATATAACTGATACATAACATTGTACGAGTCTTAGCTATACAACATTATAATTTGATACATGTAGTAAAGAAAATTTCTAAGAAGAGAATATAAATTATGGGGTTTAAGAAACATGCAGGCATCAAATTTTATAAGACATTTTTCTCATTTAGCAGAAATAACAAATGTTGTGCAAATATATTTTTATAGAGATTTTTACTAAGGGAATCATACAGTTGCTCCTCAATAAACTTTGAAAGAAAATTTGGTTTTCATGTGTCAAAATTCTATGACTCTTCATCTAGGCCTCTGCTGTGCAATCACAGCTGCCAAAATTGTTCTCAACTTTCTTCTCTAAGAAATGGGCGCTAGTAAGGCTCTAAAACTTTTCACAAGATAAACTCCACACTTTGTAATAGATATTCCCAGTTAAAACCTTGTGAATGCACACAGACAAAACGAAGTTTCAGTATATACATTTTAGAGATTTTTCTAATTACATGTCCAAGTCTAATTCATTGGTGGCTTCAACTCATGTGCTACAAACCTACCAAAAACTGGGAGAAGCACTTAAGAGTTGACTCACGTAAATCTTCCTTCACCATGGTTTCCATATCAATTGGCTCTGGGGCAAAAGGAGTATATAACTGGCAAACAGCAGTTTGTGTTTCAGAAGCCTTTGCAGTCACTAATTAGGTACAGCTCACACACTATGCAGTTGAAGAATGTTGACAATGAAACATCAAGTTCAGAAGCAAAGTCTGAACTGCAATAATACTTCATACTGCCTAAGGCAAAAACTGAATCAGCAGTAAGTCTGGGGTTAGTATTTGGTCCTTTCCTTTTGCAAGATTTCCTTGTCTAGGATCTAAGCAAATCAACCAGTGTATTTTTAGACTGATAAATTATATTCAACAAAAAATGTTATGACCTGTGGACTTCTGAAATTTTATTTTGCCTTATTTTGGATAGTAGCTTGACATGAACTACATACATTCTTACAGCTCTTAAAAATACTCCCAGTGTTTGTATCACAAAGGAATTTTCATTCTAAAAAAAGAAAAGTTACTTTTTTCCCCCCACAGTATAATTTTTGCAAGGAAGAGGAGACAATTGTTTCTTTTTCTGTCAATATTTCTCAATTTCAAGCAATATTTTTCTGTGAGATATAGTTTACTTACCTACATAATTTCAAGCATTTCTATCTCCCGCCTTTTCCTTTTGGTTTTATCCAGTCTTATTTCCTTCAAAAGAACAAATAAAACGCATACTTTATTACTCACCAAATACTACCACAGCCTTTGGTAACTGAAAAAATAGCTATTCGTAAAGCTGATCACATCCAGTTGGTGCTGGTTAGACAGACACAGTGTGAATTGGTTTGTCTGAAGTAGGTGTTTTTGCCGAAGGATTGCTTTAAATGGGGTTCATGGGTTGTTGGGGTATTTCCTGATTACATTTTGGAATGGTATTAGCCCCACAGTTCAACTCATCTCCTAATAAGATTCTTAATATTCAGAGGGAATGTTTGGCAGCACCATTATCTTTCTCATAATAACAATAAAAGGTAAGAAGATACATATATTATTCTTTAGCAATTTTGTACAAGGACTGAGATTATGGAGTCCACAACTGTATCAAAGATTATTGTCCCAAAGTAACAAAAAATGGAAAACTTATCATCACAGACTTACTATCATCAATCTAGAGCCCTCTCAATAACTGGCTTCTTAAATTTCCTGCATTCTTGTTTATTTTCATCCACTGGAGGATGCCCAAGACCTTAGCATTTTAGATGTGGATAGTTGATGCAATGATCAAGTAAGAATGAACATTAAATTTCTCACTCAGTCAATGACAGAGTACATTTAGAAAAGTTAGAGACGATTACATTGAGGGTGGCTAAAGCCAAAAGGGTTGATTCTAACTGGCCTAGAATACTTGTAGAAATGTGGCTTTTTCAATAGAATCCATAATTAATTAATTAATCCTGCTATTTATTTTACAAACTTGCTCCAAGATTCTCTGTAAGTCCTAATAATGAGGTGATCATTTAACACAACTAAAACCTTCTATATTATATTCATTTCATCTAAAGTTATCTATAATAATAAAAGCGTAATTTGCTAATTAGGCCAGATAGCCAGACGACTTCCCAGATGACCTTCCAGATGAAGCCAGGGCTGCAAGGGCTCAGCCCTTTGCACAAATTTTGTGCATTGGGCCTCTAGTAAATGTATAAAAGGTGATCAACCATGATAAGAATTCAAAGTTCTTGCCCAGCTGGTGTTGCTCAGTGGTTGAGTGTTGATCTATGAACCAGGAGGTCAAGGTTTGATTTCCATTCAGGACATATGTCCAGGTTGTAGGCTTGATCCCCAGTATGGAGCATGTGGGAGGTAGCCAATCAATGATTCTCTCTCATCGTTGAGTTTCTATCTCTCTCTCCCTCTCCATTCCTCTCTGAAATCAATACAAATATGTTTTAAAAAATAAGATTTCAAAGTTCTTGAACAACAATTTTAATTTTAGGGAAAATTTAAAATAAGCCAAATATACATGTAAATAGAAAAATTTAACCATATCCCATTGTTGAGTCAACTTTGTATCTGTTGAATAGTGGATTATTTGCAAAAGTAGTTGCATACATATACCTATAAATAGTGACCATAAAAAACAAAACATTAATTTGAATAAGAAATTGAACTTAAAAAATATGTAGGATATTTTTAGATTAAAAAATAGCTTAGTAAAATACAGTTTATTTTTCATTAAATATTTCAGATATTTCCTTAAAGATGAATGGGAGAGTATAGCCTATTAATATTAATATGTAAAAATAATTTTATTTAGACTTCAAAGTTTCAAATATTTATCACACTGAAAAATCAATCAACAGAGAAATACACTTGTGAAAAAAATAGCAATCTAGATATATAATTAGTTATAAAAAAAAGTTGAAGGATTTTGTCAGTCTCTAAGAAATTAAAATGAAGATAAACTGAATACATTATATTTAAACATACATATATATCTGTACACACATATATGTATGTACACATACAAATACATACACATAAAGACTCTTGAATGTGAACTTTCAAAACTCTACTGGGATCACCTGCAGTCTTTTTCAGGCTGATTGCTGCTCAGGGGAAAGAGACCAGGGAAGCCCATTTGGTCTGATCCAATTTAGATATGCAAATTTTATCTTTTGTGCTTGAAAGGAACATTATGGCACTGCATAATTTGCATTTTCAGTTGTAAGATATAATATTTCTAATCTAATAAAAATATCCCTCCATCGGCCACTGTAACACTTACCATGTTCTATCCAATCCATTGTTCTCTTTCACTTTTAAATTATATTACTTTCATATTTTAAATTATCAAATTAGTTTATTAGGACAAGACAAATACATTATGGAAATCAATCGCCCCACAAAAAAGGGGGAAATCTTAGTGGTAACTAATCAATAACATATGACATACTTTGGAGGGAACAGACCCAAAAAAATGTCCTTGGAAGAAAAGAAAGAATTCTATGCCAAATACATGTTTATTGAGGAACCTGATGAAAAGTTAAATTTTGAAATGTGAACTAGGTTTTCTAATTAATAATAACACCTTCACAGAATGATAATTCACTCAGCTAAGGTTTTATTGATTCAGCTAATAAATTGATGAATTGAGTTGAATTAGGATTTTCACATTGAGTGAAATTGATAACTAAAACCCATAATTTATTCCTATTTTCTTAGTTTTAGCCTAATCTTTTCTGTTACAACGCAGTTTTCTGTATCCATCAGGTACTTTGTAAGCTGCCCCACTATTAGAATCTGTCTGATGTTTTTCTCACTATAACAGTGGGATTACGAGTTACTAGAAGACCACAGAGGTAAAACATCATTTTTATTACATCCTATCAAGGGAACCTAACATCCTCATGATTCATTAATGTTGATGTTGATCTGATCACCTGGCTTAGGTAGTGTTTGTCAGATTCCAGTGTAAGGTTAGTCTTTTTGCTGCTGTTGTTGTTGTTCCACTTATTTACGCATTTATTTTTTAATTTAAATTATTTATTGTTAAAAGTATTACATGTCTCCTTTTCCCCCATTGACCTCTCTGAAGTTTAGTCTTTGTTCTTCCCCCTTTGCACACTGTACTCATTGGAAGGAAATCAGTATGTGCAGTCTTGTCCTAAGGAGTGGGGAGTTAAGCTCCCTCTCCTTGAAAGCAAAGAATCTACATAAATTATTTGGAATTCTTCTACATTGGAATCCTATATAATAAAAGGCTAATATGCAAATTGAATGAATGGGGGAACGACCAGTTGCTATGATGTGCACTGACCACCAGGGGATAGATGCTCGACGCAGGAGCTGCTCCCTGGAGGTTAGTGTGCTCCCATAGGGGGAGTACTGCTCAGCCAGAATTCAGTCCTCACAGCTGGTGAGCATAGGGGCGGTGGAAGGGAGTGGGCCTAAGCCGTTAGTTGGACATCCTCTGTGGGATCCTAGAATGCAAGAGGGCACAGGCTGGGCTGAGGGACAACCTCCCCTACACACTCCGAGTGCACAAATTTTGTGCACCGGGCCTCTAGTTTATTTTAGTATGTATACAAATAATATTATTTTATATTTTACATTATAATCTATTATTTTACTTATCTTATTGTTCAAATTGTTCTGACTTTGGCCATTGGGACTTCTTTCAGTTGGCTCCTATGCTCCTTTGTAAAGTCTATAGATTCTAGTCAATATTTTATAAAATATTTAAATACACAAAAAGTTGAACAAATTACAATGAATATCTCTATATCTATCACCTAGACTCAATTCAACAACTTTTAACATTTTACCATATCTGCTCATTTCTCTCAATATACATTTGTTCTTTTGTTGTTATTGACATTTACTAGGGACCCAATGCACAAAAATTTGTGCACTCGGGGGGTGGGGGTTCCTCAGCCCAGCCTGTGCCCTCTCGCAGTTTGGGACCCCTCTGGGGATGCCCACCTGCTGATGAGCCTGGCCAGCCTGGGTGAGGGGCTGATGGCTGTTTATAGGCTAGCTAAGCCCCCCAGTGGGGACCCTCACCCCATGGGGTGTGGCCAGCCTGGGTGAGGGGCTGAGGGCCATTTTCAGGCTGCCCACAGCCCCTTCAGGGTTCGGATCCCTACTGTTGTTCCTGGCCAGCCTGGGTGAGGGGCTGATGAAAGGCTGGCTGGAAACTGGTATCTGGAATTTATTTAACTTCTAAAGTTGAAACTTTGTTATTTTAACCAGAGCCCTGGTCGGGTTGCCCCTGACAACCCAAGCTCCTAGTGCTTTCTTGAGCCCAAGGCTGGAAGCAGGTATCTGGGGTTTATTTATCTTCTATAATTGAAACTTTGTTGTAGACACTTTGATGCCACAGCCGGCCTAGGCAGACAGGAACCTTAGCTTCTTGCATTGCCAGGGCAAGCCTCCTACTTGTTCCAGCTCCATGCCTGCTGGCTGCCATCTTGGCTGGGTTAATTTGCATACAGTTGCTCTGATTGGCTGGTGGGCATGGCCTGGCTGGTGGGCATGGCTTACGTGTCTCAGAGTGATGGTTAATTTGCATATTACTCTTTTATTAGATTAGATGGTAAATCACAGGCATTTCATCACTAAATACCTAAGATGCAACCCCTAAAAATAAGGACATCTTCCTACATAACTGCGTAACATTTCACATTTTAGAAAAGTAACAGTAATTCTAATTCCCTGGTAACATCTACTTACCAATACATATTCAAATAATATCAAATAAATGACACTTCAGTAGCTTGTTTGTTTCAACTTGGATCCAACAAAGGTACACACTTCTTTAGCCTCTACAATAATCCACCACAACCCATCCTTTCAGGGTGGCCTTCAGGTCTGAAATCTTTTTATGGGTAATTTTTTTTGTGTGTGGTTTTTTTGTTTGTTTGTTTGTTTTCCTATTAACTCACCAAGAAAGAATCCTACCTGCCAACTGCCACAGTCCTGGAAGAGTCAACTGTATTTTACTGTCTTTTATTTGATAAGCTTGTTTCAAATGTTTTATCAGTGTGACTTCCTCTCAAACCTCAGGAAAGCTCACAGGAATTGCAAGCCAATTGTAGCCTCATCTGCCTTCTATCTAAACAATACTCTTGTATGGTTTCTAATAGTTGAATGACTATTTTCATATTATCCAATCTTCCTTAAGATGTTCTGTTGTTTTTTCTCTTAAGAATATTGATGCAGTATAGTTACATGTATGTGTTTATGCTCCTAGCTTTATCTTGCTACAATTATTTTAGTTTAATTCTTAACAGTTTCTTCAGCATTACAAACCAGGTTAAAACATATAATTTGAATTATAACAATCAATAACCTACATGAAAAAGTAAAAGTTCTCGTGAGCTTAAATAGAGGAATGAAAAGTTAACATGATCCTTAACTAAGGTGACCAGATTTTAACGTTGGTAAAGCAGGACACCATTGACGGGGGGGGGGGGGGTGTCTTTTAATTATTATTATTACTTAAAATATTACAAAGAGTAGTACATATGTCTCTTTCCAAAAATCGGGACTTTTTTTTTTTACTTGTCTTTCTCTGATTTATTTTTTTTCTTTTTTTTATTACATAAAGTATTACAAAGATTAGTACATATATCTCTTTTTTCCCCCTGCCCTCCCCCCAGCCTCCCCTCTCCCCCCCCCCCAGTGTTTTGTGTCCATTGGTTATGCTTAAATGCATGCATAAAAGTCCTTTGGTTGATCTATTATCGCCCCCCCCCACCCTCCTTGTTCTTGTTGCTGTAATTTGACAGTCTGTTTGATGCTGCTCAGCCTCTGTACCTATTTTTGTTCACCGGTTTATAATGGTTATTATTATTCATAGATGAGTGAGGACATGTGGTATTTTTCTTTCATTGACTGGCTTATTTTAGTTAGCATTATGCTCTCCAGTTCCATCCATGCTGCTGCAAATGATAAGAACTCCTTCCTTTTTACAGCAGCATAGTATTCCATTGTGTAGATGTACCACAGTTTTCTAATCCATTTATCTGCTGATGGGCACTTAGGCTGTTTCCAAATCTTAGCTATGGCAAATTGTGCTGCTATGAACATAGGGATGCATATGTCCTTTCTGATTGGTATTTCTGGTTTCTTGGGATATATTCCCAGAAGTGGGATCACTGGGTCAAAAGGGAGTTCCATTTTTAATTTTTTGAGGAAACTCCATACTGTTCTCCACAGTGGCTGCACCAGTCTGCATTCCAAAAATCAGGACTTTTTAAAAACACCGTGGGACGTGTGACAAATTGTTAAAAATCAGGACTGTCCTGCCAAAAGCGGGACGTCTGGTCACCTTATCCTTAATCTTTTAGTGTTAGATTGTAGTTTGCCCCACTTACTCCCATCAAAAAAAGGGGTTTGACTTCATGTTGGCAGAGTCGTTGCCAAAAGCAGATTAATTAGAATTCTAACAAAACAGTCACACTGTTCCAAATACTCATCTTAAATAGTCTTTAATCTATTTAAATACAGAAGGATAAATAGATTGGTATTAACAGT
>PVJC01006792.1:0-53644 GCA_004026665.1 Murina feae | reverse complement strand
CAGCTGAGATATCTCTCCGGGACTTCAGTTGCTATCTGTAGGTGCCAGCCTGGCCAACCCTTTTGTGCCTCCACACCTCCTACCAGTCTCTGCCGTCCCCACGTTTGGTCCCTAATGTCAGGGTTCTCTCCTGCATTTTCTGTTGATTATTCAGGAAGTTTCTCTGTGTTTCAGTTGTTATTACAGTTTGTCTCTGGGAGCATGTCCGTGCAGAATCCACTTACTCTGCCACCATTTTCAATCTCCTGGTTCACATATTGATTCTCAACTGAGCCACGCTTGTCCAGGGGGGAGGGCATTTTTATTCTATTTGAAATGTTTAATTGTCCCACTAATAAGTACCGAGTAACTTTGTTCAAAATGCAGTTTTATTTATGATAAAAATACATTAAAATTTATTAATTTGATAATAATAAAGAAATTGATTTTCCATTGAATTTGTTTTAAGATAACTGCAGACTTCTGTGCAGCTTTTAGAAATAATATAGAAAGATTCCCTCATTGACATTGCTTCATTTCCCTTGGGGGCTGTATTTTGCAGGAGTAGTCATTGTCACCAGCAGGGTGCTGGCATTCACACAATGCCCCGGTCTCATTCATATCTCCTGTTTCACTCAGCTCACTTTGTGTGTGAAGATAGAGGTTTTGTTCTTAGGAAACTACTGAAGTACTAACTTTAATTAGATTTGTGACCTCTGAAAACCATTTAACCTCTGGCGCCTCACATTTCTCACTAAGTCAGTTGGTTTGATTGGATGATCTTTAGAATTCTTTTGGGGTCAAAACATTCTATAATTTTTCTCTTTATGTTTAGGAAGAAAAGGCTTCTCTTTTACATCGCACTCAGGAAGAAAGAAGAAAAAGAGAGGTAAAAACAATTTTTTAATAGTCTATAAATAAGCATTTTTAATTCTGGGTTTTACTGTTTTATATATAGATTACATATAGATATGTATTTGTTCAGTGTGGCAGAATATATTTATATTTATGCATATATATTGAACTGTAGAAACTTTCCTGGATTTGTTGGATTTTACAGTAAAGCATTTATCCTGACACCAATGTAAGAAAGATGGACAGAAGGGCAGTCTGTGGATTATGCGGCATTCCTAAAAGGCATGAAGCAGTACCATGTGGGAGATGGAGTAACCAGTGTAGTGTCAGCCGAGTTTGACTGCTGACCCTCAGTTTCTGCATCTTAAAACAAGAGAAATTCTCACCTGGAAGGTTGTTGTACAGGTGCACGTGCAGGATCTTTCTTAGGGCTGTCAGACGTGGTCCCTGCAATGTTTTAATGATCGTGAAGAGTACATTATTGTGCTAGGTCACTGAAGACAGTTTTAAATCAGTAAAAATCGGAGTTTTCTGCTTTGAAATAATGACGTGATCCTTAAAATAGGCGTTTGTATTGTCTGTCTGTATTCTTTTAATATTTAAAACAAAAACCTAAAAAAAAGTCACTATTCTGGCGGGATTGTAAAATAGTGTAGCCATTTTGGAAAACAGTCTGCAGTTCCTTGGGTATAAGTTTCACTCCTGTATTCACCCAAGAGAGATGAAAACCGTTTGTCCGTGCAAAAACTTATTCGTGAATGTCCATAGTAGTATTGCTCCTCAGCAGCCCAAAGTGGAAGCACAAATGTCCATTGGCTGATAAACTCAGCATGAGGCAGCCCTACAGTGGATATTCATCAGCCATAAAACGGACTGAAAGACGCATGTAATACAATGTGGGTGAACCTTAAAATATGTCGTACCAGCCCTGGGTGGTTTGGCTCAGTGGATAGGGTGTCAGCCCGTGTACTAAAGGGTCCCAGGTCCAATTCCCATCAAGGGCACATACCTGGGTTGCAGGCTCTGATCCGGCCCTGGTTGGGCAGTGTGTGGGAGGCATAGAATCCATGTGTCTCTCTCACATCGATGTTTCTCTCTGTCTCTTCCATGCTTCCTCAAAAAAATTAAATAAAAATTATTTTAAAACAAACACACTTCATGCCAAGTGAAAGGCCACAGCCCGCCCAGTGTGGCTCAGTCGGTAAAGCGCCTGGGCACCCGTTTGAACCTCGGTCAGGGCACATGCACAGGGTGCAGCTCAGTCTCTAATGGGGGTGTGCAGGGGGCACCCGTCAGTGATTCTCCTTCATGTTTCCATCTCCCTCTTCCTCCCTTTCTCTGAAATCAGTAAAAACATACATATTTTTTAAAAGCCACATGTCCTGTGATTCCACTATATGAAGTAGCCAGAGTACAGACAGAAAGTTCAAGTGGTTGTCAAGGGCATGGAAGTAGGCGAAGCAGGGCAGGGAATGATGGTGCCTGCTAATGGGTATGCAGTTTTTTTGGGGAGCAAGTGACAAAAGTGTTCTAAAATCTTTACTAATTAAATGTTATTTTCACTGATTCTGACCAATTGTTCCCTCCTTCCTCCTTTATTCAGGAAGAAAGGCGAAGATTGAAAAATGCAATAATTATTCAGTCATTTATTCGAGGCTATCGAGACAGGAAACAGCAAGTAAGTCTGTTTATAAACTGAGAATGGTCAGAAAGGCATGTGAGTGCTTATCTATAATAATAAAAGCATAATATGCAAATTGACCAAAAGACCAAACAGCAGAATGACCATCTGAATGACCATGCTATGACATGCACTGGCACAAGGCCAGCCAAGGCGGGTGCGATGTGATTGGTAAGGGGACCCGGCCATCGCCCCACCACTGCCCTGCAGAGGGAGGCCCAGGCCACCAGCTGGTGGGGCAGTCAGTGTGGGAGTGTTGGGGGGATGGGCCTCTTCGATCGCGGAGCCCTGACCAGGTGAGCGGGACCTCCCTCTGCTGGGCTGTGGATGGTGGAGCCCTGCGATTGACTGCCCCACAGCGGGAGGCCCAGGCCATCCTCCTGGTGGCTGCAGGGGGTGGGTGGGTCTACGGGGTGATCAATCTGGGGGCCCCCGCGATTGATAGCCCCACAGAGGGGGAGGCCCAGGTTAGCCAAGTAATCACATTCCACGCCTGTTGCCCAAAGGGGGAGCCGACCGGTGGTGGGGGGAAGGGGGGCAGTGCTGCACAGATGGCAAGCAGCGGCCAGGGTGTGCCCAGCTGTTGGCACTTGGGGGAAGGAAAGTCTTGATAGGCCCTGATCGCTGGCCAGGCCTAGGTACTCTACCCCAGGTGTCCCAGATTACAATAGGGTGCAGGCTGGGCTGAGGGATCCTTCTCCTGGCGCCCACGCAAACCCCCTCCCCCGCCCCCCTCTCCCCCCGCACAAATTTTGCACACCAGGCCAGGCCTCTAGTCCTATATAATAAAAGGGTAATATGCAAATAGACCAAATGGCAGAATAATGAAATAATCAAACTGCAATATGCTAATTATATGCTAAAGCTGCTCAACTGCTCACTATGCTGTGCACTGACCACCAGGGGGCAGATGCTCTGACTGGTAGGTTACCTTGCTACGGGGGTCCAGCAGATTGGGACTGAGCAAGATGGGCTGGACACGCCCCGGAGCCCTCCTGTGGTCCCTCCCCAGCCCGATGATGCCCAGGTGGGGTTCCTCATCCTGGCCTGCACACTCTCGCAATCCAGGACCCCTCAGGGGATGTAGGAGAGCCAGTTTCAGCCCAGTCCCACAGGCCACTGGGTGTCAGATGCAGGGCTCATGGCTGGTGAGCGCTGCTTTGGCAAAACGAGCCTCTCCTAGTTGAGAATGATTGGGCGCAAACCTGCAGCAGGCACAATGGGGCCAGGATGAGCGGGAGTGGCAGGTAGGAGCTGCAGCTGGCATTGCACTGTGGGTTTCGGCTTGATCCCTACAGGCTACCAGAGGAACCCCACCTATGCACGAATTCATGCACTGGGCCTCTAGTTTTAAATAATGACCTTGGATTCCTAGATGTGGAATCTGTGTCATATGTATTTCTGTATGCCTGTGAAAGTTAATGTAGATAATAGTATTTCCCCTACTAACTAGTTTTTTATTAGTTTAGATTTACCTAAAGATGTATAGGTAGGTGAGGTTTTTTAAAATAGTAAAATACAAACATGCCAAACCACGGGTAAAGATCTAAAGAGAAGGAAGTGGTGGAAGACTGTCTTAGTGGGCATTGAAGGGTCTGCCATTATATTCCAGGTGTTTGAGTTTTATTTAACCTACTACCCATAACTCCACGACAGAGGCAGGGTAATTGCCGTTTCCCCAGTCTTGTGAGAACATTTATGCACACTGCCCCCCGCAGTGGCATCCTGTGTGCTGACTGTGAGCTGTTCTTTTTCAGTACGCCATTCAAAGAACTGCATTCGACCGCTGTGCTAGCTCACCCCAGACTGGGGGTACGCTTTCCATTGCCAGTGGTCCCGTCTTGACCCTTTTGGTGAGGCAGCTTCTGTTTTTTTACAAACAGAAAGAAGACTCAAAACGTTTGGTGAGTGTTAACTGTGTCTTCACTAACCTGGTTTCATAGAATCTCCAGTTTTTAAAATGCAGTCAGATAACCCTCCACTGTCTCTTCATGAACTTCTCCTCAGTGGGAATAGGGTGTCTTTGTGGTGATATGTTTTACCTCTTAAAGAGCGATGTAAATTTTCAATATGGAAAATTTCAAATATAAGAACAAGTAGAATAGTGTGTTGAGATGTGCACCACATACCCATGACCATCATAGACACCTGGTTTCACACACAACCCTCCACGCCTGTGCCTTTGATCACTGTGAAGGGAATCGTAAATATCATAGCCTGTTACCTGTAAGTTCTTTAGTCTAAATCCCAAATTATAGGGTCTCTTTCTTAAAACAACCAAAATACAATTGGATAACTGAACTACTTAAATTGTCTAGGCTTCTGATGTTATAGGGATGAGGAGCAGTGTGAGTTAATGGTGGGAGTGTATAGGGATTCACAAATGAGCAGTCGGTGCAGAGGACAAAGGCATACCTTCCAGCTTGGCCAGTGTTTGGCTGCACATCCCAACACTGCTTCCTGAGCGAGCTGGGCTGGACCGCGGGGCGAACGTGCCATAAACTAGAGCCCGTGTAGGGTCAGTGCCAGTGGCTCCAACCCTTCCCCCGCTCTGGACTGCCTGAGTGCTGGCCCTTCCAGGCGTCTCTGAGGTTTAGAGGAGATAGCATCAGGAAAGTACCACAGCAGGTCGTCCTGGTTCCATGTGCTCTGGTCCTGTAGAGGGAAGAGCACCACGAGCTGACAGGTGGTGCGAGGGGCAGTCAAGCCGCTTGTTTCCAAGCACCCTTCCCTGAGGAATTGCTCCTGCTGCCTCCAGGTGTAAAGTCTGGTTGCTCTCCCTGGGGTTCTTCAGGTGCAGCAGGCACAACCGGAGAGCTGGGAGGGTGACACGCATGCTGACTCCAGGCCTTGAGCAAATAGGCCAAGCCTCCTGTGCAGAGTCTGAATCTCAGTAGAATTAAATGCCGTCAAACCTGGTTAATGTGACAAGAGTGAACTTGATATTCAGTTTGCAAACAAAAATATAAACAGTAAATCAGTTACACGTGGGGGAGTCGCCTGGCCAGTCTTCAGGCTCCCTGACTCCCGCTGGAGAAGCTGATGCCACGTCCAGTGCCTGTCGCAGGTGCTCTGTGCAGGACTGAGCATGCAGCTCCCATCCTCCCCTCCTCCCTTGGTTTATGTCAGTGACTTACCTGTGACCTCTGTTACAAATACAGTAAAGCAGAAGTGATTCCTCATTAGGTATTGAGTTTTCAGAGTCATCTGTGGCAGCTGCATCCATACAAACAGGATGCGAGTTAGAAATCTGGCTGATATTTGCTGAACTCACTGAGATGATTCTGTGATCCTGACTTTTCCCCCAGCTGCATTGAGGTACAACTGACAAAAGTGTGGGATATTTAAAGTGTACACTGTGATGATTCTGAGCACATAAACACTGACAGGTTCCTGCCACCTAGTTGAGGGACAACACATCCATCACCTCAGCGTCACACACCTGAGCGTCTGGTGTGGTGCAGTGGGCCTGAGTGCCTTTCCTGCCAGAGCTCCATGGCGCACCCAGCAGGAGAGGGTGCTGGGGACACATGCCCGTGTGACCAGTCTCATCATTGGGTTCGCCTGTATTTTTAGTATGGATTGCTCATTTTTCAAATGAACTGTTTCTGTTTCAGATTTATGTGAGTTTTAAGTGTACTTTGTTTTAGTAATAAATTAAGTAATTTAGCTTACTGCCAGAGTGTGTATACCGCTCAGTAAAACCTGACCTGGAGGAGTCACTTCTCACCATCACTGATCGATTAGTGTTGGTTACATGTCTGTTGACCACATGAGAGGATTTGAAATGTTGGTGATCTGTCACAACTAGCTTGTGGCCTGAGAGTTGTAATTTGTGTGTTTTGCTGTTTCAGATCTGGATGTATCAGAACCTAATTAAGCACAGCTCTCTGTTTGTCCAGCAATTGGATGGATCCGACAGACTTACATGCTTGTTTCATTTAAAGAGGTTGATGAGCCTCTGTTGCAGGTAAATCTCATCGCCGTCGGCAACATGTGTAAATGTGCTGATCCCTTTGAATGTCTGGATGAGCACCTGAGACAGTGGGCTTTTATTGTTTGCTTTTAATACTGTGGAGTATTCTCTGTGTTATAATTTTTAATCCTGGTGAACATGGCCTGTAGACATTAAAATGTAGGTCAAAGTACCATCCAGGGTACTAGCTCCAGGGGATATTTTCAAGTGTGCCCTGGGATGACTGTGTGACCCGGCAGAGGCCTGGTGTCAGAAACAGCTAGAGCACTGCTGCTCTGAGCCCATATATTGTTCTGAATTCTGCTTGACGATGCCAACTGTAGGGACAGGTTCCTTCTCGAACCCTGCTCATTGCACTAACTGTCTGGTCTGAGCCCCTCTGCCAGAGACTGAACCTCTTGGATGCCGGGTCTTAGATGGAGAAGCCATGAGAGGTTGTGGGTGTATATAAGAGAGCTTTTATTATAGAAGTCAGTGGCCATGTAGCTGTCATATAAAACAGTCCTTCACAGCAGTCCCATACAGGTAGCCACACACCAGCTGGTGAACAAATACATCTTTCCCACAAAAGCAGCATTTTTAGCCTCTGTACTCACAGCTATTACCTGAGCAGCTGCACACTGCCCTTAGACTCACTGCCTCACATAATATTGGCACCTGAGTTCTCTGGCCTCAGTAGACACTCCTGCCTCCTCAGCCTCTCTCTTCTCTCTAGGATACTAGCTGTACATGGTAGCCATATCTGAGCTCTCCATGAGCTCTTAGCCTTTCATCATAGCAGCATCAGCTCTCAGATTCATCTGCCTCATCTGAGCTCGCTAGCCTTAGTAATATCTATACAGATAGTTCTCGGGGTTTGTCGGACTCGACGTACATCATTTCGTGGTTATGTCACCATCTCCCATTTATTTATTTAAAAAAAAAAGTTCCGTCATTTCGATGTATTTACATACGTGCTTTATGTTTTTTACTTATTTACCACAAGTAAAGGTCAGTAATTGTTCTTTCTCTTAAATTTTTTTTTACTGTTTCACTTCATTACTGCTATGTATGTGCTCCATGTGACTGACGTAGGTGCTTACGTAGGTGGGTCCCGACTTACAGCAAAAATTGCATTACGTTGCGCTGTAGGAATCAATCTCCAATGTAACCCAAGGACCTACTGTATATAAAAGGTTAATATGCTATGTGTCCAGCCAACCAGTCACTATGACATGCAGTGACTACCAGAGGGCAGACGCTCAATGCATGAGCTGCTGTGATGCACACAGAGAAATAATACAATGGACCTGGTGCCCACAAAGCAACACTCGGCTTTCCCCACGTGGGACGCAGGCCCCACCACCACCCCAGAGAGACAGCCCACCAAATCGCAGCCAACGCTGCTGAGACCTCATGGCACAAAATGTGGCCCACAGTCCAGCCCTAGATGGTTGCTATGGGCGCTGGGTAATGATGTCATGTAGCAACACCCGGCTTCCTCTCCCCAGCAACAGGCCATCTAATCTAATAAAAGAGTAGTATGTAAATTAACCATCACTCCGAGACATCTAAGCCAAGCCCACCAGCCAGTCAGAGCGGCTGTATGCAAATTAACCCAGCCAAGATGGCGGCTGGCAGCCACGGAGCTAGGGCAAACAGGAGGCTTCCATTGCACCAGTGATGGAGTTGAAACTGCCTACCTAGGCCGGTCGGGCCTCTGCTCAAGGCAGCAATGTTTCAATTATAGAAGCCATGGAGCTGAAGCAAACAGGAGGCTTCATTGCTTGACTAGGCCTCCGCTCAAGGCAAAAAAATTTGAATTATAGAAGATAAATAAACCCCAGAAAACTGATTCCATCCAGCCTCACTGGGATGTTGGGTCAATGGGAGCAGTGGGCAGCCTGAAAACGGCCCTCAGCCCCTCACCCAGGCTGGCCACACCCCCATGGGGTGAGGGTCCCCACTGTGGGGCTTGGTCAGCCTGCAAACAGCCATCAACCCCTCACCCAGGCTGGCCAGGCATGCCAGCAGGTGGACATCCCCCAAAGGGTCCCAGACTGTGAGAGGGCACAGGCTGGACTGAGGGACCCCCCGAGTGCACAAATTTTTGTGCATCGGGCTCCTAGTTTAATAATAAACAGCACCTAGCTATGACTAGCCTCCTTGAAGTTTCTTCAGCTCCAAAACACGACTTGGCTTTATAGCCAGGTGCAAACATTTCACACTTTAACCACATGTCTATGAAGCGTTTTCCCATGCCTCATCTCATTTGATCCTCACAGAAGTCCTGGAGTAGGTAGATAGGAGACTCAGTGGAATCCTGTTTTCTTTTAATTAGCTGGAAAATTCTAAGATTTAGAATGTTTAGAAACCTGACCTGACTGAAAAGAAGTTAAGAAATGGTGGACCTTAAAAATGACTTCAAGTTTTCTCATTGTACAGAATATAGTCAAACACAGCTGCAGTTAAATATTTTACCCTTTGTTTCCCCTGCGTGATCTACAATAATAATCTGCTTCGTGTTGATATTTACTGCTGTGTTGCTGTCAGTTACCTGAAAGAGAAGTTGAGGTGCTTCATTCGGCTGGAAAAAGTTTAGCTAAATCAGAAATCAGGTCTAAGTAAGCAAGTTTATTCTATAGCTATAAAAGGCTAAGTTGACTCATGCATGCTCGCGATACATATAAAGCTCTTGCTGGTGCCAATTACACACGTGTGTTTTGATTGTCAATTGTGAATTTGGTTAACACTTCTGTTGTAGAGAAAGGGCGAATAGCAATATTAAAATATTTCTTCTAATTAATTTCCTTTCAATGTGCATGAATCTGTGCACTGGGCCACTAGTACTTTAATACTACTTAGACAAAAGAGGCTTCGTTCCAGTAGTTACATCCATCATTTGGTTATAGAAGGGCACAGGTACCATGAGATCACAGTAGCCTTGTGCCTGCATGTGGTATCTTAGTCTTGAACATTCTCATTCAGATTCTCATGTTCAGAGTTCCTTTGGCCATCCAGCATACTATCAACAAGGCCTTGAATATCTGGCGTCTGGCATCATTCCCACACCTGGTTACTAGGGAACGATGGCTAATAGCGAGGCCTCCTGTGGTGAGAACAGTTCTGCTCTCCTAGGGCCTCTGCCTTTGAAGCCAGCCTTTCGCCAGGCTCTCAGTGTGACTTATGCATGAACCTGAACTAAGCCATTTCCATGACTTGCTTGGATTCAGACTACAAAATCACATGTTTAAGTGATGTGAACTGTTAGTACCTAAGTGGAAGAGCAAGTTAGTATTTTCACCATCTTTATACAATTGCTGTGTCTGTGCAGTAGCAGAAGTTTCAAATGATTCTGAGCTTGGATACAGTTTCAGTTAATTTTCGAGCGCTGCATTAGAAAAGCTTGTTTAGGATTCCTCTCAGAACTAGGCCTCATTAACATACTTTCCCAAAATATTTAGCTGACCCAAAAAGTAGAGAACCTGATAGAAGAGAGAGAACCCAGAGGGCCACAAATCCCAAGAATTTCCTTTTTTTTCCATAACGCCTTGTATTTTGGAGAACTTCTACTTTGAAAAATATATTATATGCACCATACTCTAGAGCAACGATTTTCAACCGGTGTGCCACAAGAAATTTGAAAATATGCCATACCTGAGTGAACCCAGACCCTTCAGTCCACGGGCTGACTCTCAAACCACTGAGCCAAACCAGCCAGGGCCTAACATGCTTTTGAAAGATAATCATTTAGCAAGTAATTTCAGTAGATGATGTGTCAAAATATAATTTCTTCTTTCTTTCCAACTTTTTGTTCTGAAAAATTTCTAACACCACAGTAGTTTAAAGAATCTTATATAATAAAACCCTAATATGCAAATTGACAGAGTGTTGGAACAACTGTTTGCTATGATGCACACTGACCACCAGGGGGCAGACGCTCAACGCAGGAGCTGCCCCCTGATGGTCAGTGTCCTCCCACAGCGGGAGCATTGCTCAGCCAGAAGCTAGGCTCACAGCTGGCAAGCGCAGTGGCAATGGCGGGAAGCTTTCCCGCCTCCACAGCAACACTTAAGGAGCCCTTGGGAGTCCTGGTCTGCGACAGGGCACAGGCCAGGCTGAGCCGCACCACCCCACCCCCATCCCCAGTGCACGAATGTCATGTACCTAGTCTCTATTATCTTTATATCCTCCTCCTAGATTCATAGGTTAACGTTTTGCCACCTTTGCATATGTGTGTTGTTTTCCCTAAGCATTTGAAAGCACATTGCAGATGGCATGGTACCTCACCCAGTTCACCCATATGTCCTAAAAGTAGCACGTTCTTGCATAACCATAGTGCAATTCTCACATCTATGGTAATTCATAGTAATTCTCTGATGTCCCGTAACAGTCGACATTCATGTCTCCTCGGTCATTTCAAAAACACCTCTCCTCTTTGTTGCCGTGGTCCTAGGGCCCATGCCACCAGCCCTCTCCTGTATCCTGCAAGCCGCAGTCTGGTCCCATGCACCTTCTGGGCTGGGCCGTCTCTGTGGTGTCTTGCAGATGATGAGCAGCTTCCTGCCTGCAACCCACTCCCAGTAGATGGTGGGGGCACCTCCTCAACTAAGTGTCTCAGACACTGCCAGGTGGTGCCCGCCCGGGTCAAAGCCAGTGCGGTAGTCAGTGTGAACTGTTAACAGGTGTCATGGCAGGTGGTGTGAGTCCTAGCGGCCACAATGGAGACACCAGGGGAGTCTCCTGGAACTGGTGTGGCTGTGGAGGGAGAAGCAGCTCTCCTGTCAAGGTGGAGCCCCGGGTGGGGATTGGCCTCACGTCAGCACCACCGTTCACCCCGTGAGTGTGGCATTTGGTGATGCTCTGTACCTGAAGCAGTCGTGACGTTCGTGGTTGATAAAATGCCGGTATTTCTTCCTCACTTTGTTGTTCCATCAGGGACTGTTAGTTGGCATTATTTGTGCCTTTCCCTTTTAGTCCCAATAAGACCTGCTGTACTTTAGAAATACAGTGTGTGATGGTCAGCTGCTCCTTGTCATGGTCATGTTGACGTGGAGGAAGCCCTGTAAGGAGCGCCTGTGTCCTTCAACACGGCCCCAGGCGTGTTTTGAGAGCGTCTCTGCTTTCTGTGGCCACAGTGTCCTAGGCTCAACTTGTCCTTCCCGGGGTAGCCTGGGCCCGGGCTGTTTCCTCTGAGGAACCATGAAGCTTTAACAAGATGAAATTAGAAGCACTGTGCTAGCAGTTTATTTCAGGTGCGTGATATTAACAGCCAATGGTTTCACCTGCCGAGCGGGACATTGGATTTAGGTGCTCTGGAAGTGCCAGAGAAATGGTGTGGCTTGCTTCTGCTCTGAAGGTCTCCCCATCCTGCAGGAGTTTAAGCTAACTTTGTAAGAGCTAGAAAAGTAGAGTTCTGTGTTTGAAAGAGGATGTGTATAAGGTAATGAATGAATGGACAGCATGGAAGTTAATGCTGTGTAACTTTAGGATAGGTGGGACTTGGGCCGGTGCAGTGTCGGGAGCCAGCCTGCAGGCTGGATGGGCATCACTGGCTCTCATTTTCCTTGCTCATAAACTGAGGAGTGTTGGGTAAGACAGGTCCTTCCAGGTCCAATAGTTCAGTTCTCTACTGGCTGATGGGACTGTTGGCTAAATCTAAGGCAGTGATCTCTGGCCACCTCAGTCCTCAACTGTCCTTTTTCCTCTTCTTGAACATTGCATGTTCCAGGTGTTGCCGTGGGAGGTAGCATCTCTGCACCTCTCGGGACAGGGTTGTTGCTGCCATCCAGCACAGCTCTTGGAGTACACGCTGTCTGGGTGCGTTCTATTTCACACTGACATTGTAAGTACCTGCTTGCCTACAAATTTGTTTTGAAAGTAAAGGTAATTTGCCCAGCTGGTGTGGCTCAGTGGTTGAGTGCTGACTTGTGAACCAGGAGGTCACAGTTCTATTCCCAAAGTGTATGTCCGGTGTGAGGGCCCGATCCCCAGTGGAGGCATGTGGTAGGCAACCAGTTGGTGAGTCTCTCTCATCATTGATGTTTCTCTCCCTCTCCCTTCCTCTCTGAAATGAATAAAAATATACTTTAAAAAAAGAAAGGAAAGGTAATTTTTTAGAAACTAGTGAATGTTGGCATTACTTGTATTTCTTCTCAGGTGGGCCTCCATTAGGCACAGCCCTTGGGTTGGCTTCAAGGGTCTTCATTTATTATGGAACTTCGTGGTCCCTGCTGTGCACTGGGCCCAGTCCGCAGTGCAGGGCTTGACAGGCAGAGAAGGGTGATGCTCTCCTGGAGCTGGCAGCTCATGGAGGAGACTGAGAAACATCACTCAGTAATGACAGGAGTGTCATTATACAGACAAGGTGAATGCTAACCTTGAGAGGTGTTTAGGAAGACAAGGGAGGAATGGTGAGTACTGAGGAGTCCTGCAGAGGAAGCAGAGCCCCGGAATCAGACTTGGGAGGCTTGTCCTTGCGTGTTCACAGCAGCTTCATGTACAGTAGCAAGAGGGTGGATGGCCCTGGTGCCCACCCGCACATGAGCAGGTGCCACAGGTGGTGGGGTGATCTGTGCAGTGAGCACTCAACAGAAGGTGAGTTTTTGACATGTTAAATGAATCTCAGAAAGAACCTAGACATCCACACTGTATGGTTTCTTCTATAAAATAGTAGAAAATGCAAACTAGTCTATACTGACAAAGTTGGTTGGGATGGGAGTTAGAGGAAGGGGTTGACGGAGGGGTCAAAAGTAACCTTGAGGGAATTATGTAACATCTAAGCCTTCCCTTCGGCCTGTGCTTTTAATATAGTTCTCTTTAGTCAAAATAATAGATGACTTAGGGCCAGCAATATGTTAGCTTTTCTGCAGAGGGGACATTACAAGGATGGAGAGTCTTGACGTCTTTGAAGGAGATGATAGTCCCTTTTAAAGAGAAGAGGTCCTCGCTGCATGGCATTAGCTGCAGTCCATGGACCACAGCAGCTCGCACGCTGCATTTATGGTCTGTGTTCTTTCCCGCCTGTCTCTTAGTGGTTGCGCTTTTCATCTCTGTGAGCCTAGTGGCAACATGCTGTTTGGCACGTAATAAGGATTCAAAAAAAAGTCTGAATGACAGAAAATTCGCTTATTTTCCTGTCTGTCTGAGTCAGCCCCTTCCAAAGACATTCCAGTAGGAGAGCAGCTCCAACCTTAGCAAACGGCAGTGAATGAGGAAGCAGCGATGTGTGCTACCCAATAAGCACGTGAATCCCTTTTTTTCTTTTTACAGGTTATTGCAAAACTGTAATGATGACAGTTTGAATGTTGCACTTCCAATGAGAATGCTTGAGGTGTTTTCATCTGAGAAGACTTACTTACCTGTTTTACAAGATGCTAGCTATGTGGTGTCAGTAATTGAGCAAGTTTTGCACTACATGATTCAGAATGGTAAGTGGTGGGCGGGTCCAAGCTGGGCTGAGCTGGGGCTGGCCTTGGATGAGGTGAGCACACTTTCTTTGAGCATCGCCTAGGACTTGGCACAGAAGCAGCATGCACAGCTGAGGGAGCATGTGCTGGTGGTCGCACATCCTGACATCTGCCCTTGTCTCCACCCAACCTAACATTTGGAAATGTGTTCAGTCTCTTCACTTGCGTTATCCCATCACTTGTAAGTGAAGCGAGTTAGTGTACGTCTGCTGCCAGCCGTCCACCTGGGCACACTGGTTACATGCTGTCTGTGGTGCAGTGGCCAGCCCTCCGTGGCCGTGTTGCACTGGGACCTGTTCCACTGCGATGCGGTCTGGAGGCACCACCTTAGTTCCTAGAAGAGAGGACGACACGTAATGTCTGTTATCTGCTTCCCAGCCTCTGGGACAGCTTGTGCACTGATGCTCTGAATAGTATGGCTCCGGGGACACATCAGTGACGTTGTTTGGAGAAAGACTATGAAATGTATATGATTTTACAAAGTTTATGATAAATTAAATAGTATAAAATAAAACAATTTAAAAATCTGATTCCCAGTGTTTCCACAGGTAGAAAATAAAATACTTCAGGACTTGGACTCCAGAGTATTAGTTAGCATTAAAAATATGTATTATACGTTCTGAAAAGTAGTACTTGCTGATAAAGCATAAGTTTGCTTTTGTTTGCTTGAAGTGATGGACTTTAATCCTGATGTTAAAACTGTAAAAATTAATTTTTTAAAATATATATTCTATTGATTTTTTACAGAGAGGAAGGGAGAGGGATAGAGAGTTAGCAACATCGATGAGAGAGACATCAATCAGCTGCCACCTGCACACTCCCTACAGGGGATGTGCCCGCAACCACGGCACATGCCCTTGACCGGAATCGAACCTGGGACCCTTGAGTCCGCAGGCCGACGCTCTATCCACTGAGCCAAACCGGTCAGGGCTGTAAAAATTAATTTAAAGTCTTATACATTTCAACCTTACTGTTTGACTTAGGTTTTTTTTTAAAAAAAGAAACCTTTCATAGTTTGCTTTAAGGTTAGGGGATTAGTTAAAAAGTAAATTGAAATTGATGGGATTTGATCTTTTAAAAAACAAATTAGTGATAATCAGAAATGGCCATTGTTTTCATTGATGTATTAAGTATATCGGTTTAAGGATAAGCATTTAATTAGAATTTTTACTTTTCTTATTTTCTAAAAGTATAATGAAAACTAAAATACGCATTAGTTTGGAATGTGTCTAGAAATGGGAAATGCTTCAGAATCGTGCACTGGGGCAGCAGCGTGAAAGGAACCTGGGACATTTGGGGAGGAACTGACTTGTATGGAATCAGGGCAAAAGCTGGAGGGGCAGCTTTCTCCCAGACAGAAGTGCTGGCAGAGGCCAGTGTTCCTTTGCTGAGCTCTCCCTGCCACAGAGCAGAGAGACAGGCACCATCTCTGAACCTCCATCAATCTGGTCCACACTATTCACCCTGTTCTGGGGATTCTCTGAAACCCCACCCCCCCACTACTTGCAGGCTCATCTAAGTCAATTCCAGTGCCTTTTCTTTCTTTGATTTTAGAGAGAGAGAATTAGAGAGGGATAGAAAGACAGAAACACTTTTTTCCAGAGGAAGGGAGAGTCGGGGGGGGGGGAGAGAGGGAGGGAAATATCAATGAGAGAAACATCATTAATTGGCTGCCTCCTGCATGCCCCTTACTGGGGATTAAGCCCACACCCCAGCATATTCCCTGTCTGGGAATTGAACCAATGACCTCTTGGTTCGTGGATCACTACATAACCACTGAGCCACACTGGCCAGGCTCCAGTGGCTTTTCCATACACCTGGCCTCTCTTGCCTCATGCTTTAGACTTTGCTAAAACCTATCAAATAAGCAGGAGCTGACCTCAGCGTGCCCCGTACCTCTCAATAAGAGGCTGTAGGCATGGCACTAGTGGCAGCCCACCCTGGTTCATAGCTTGATCTCTCCTGGGCATCTCTAAGCCCAACAACAAGTAGCACCCATCTGCAGGTTGCCTTGCAGCTCTTGCTGGGTGGCCCTGTGCAGGGCACAGGCAGAAGCGGACCACCTCCTGGGAGGCCTGAGAATCAGTGCACCCAGTGGACAGCTTCGACCACACCAGATTACAAGCCTACCACCTCCACAAGTGACACATGCCAAGGGAAGACTCAGTGAGCACCAGCACCCCACTGAAGCAAGTCCTCCACAGGGGTGTCTCTTGAACAGCAACTCTTATGTTATAGTTGTAGCTGTTCCTTATAGCAAAGTGGCCTGGAGGTCAGCTCCTCTCGAGGCCAACATCACCCAAGGTTCAGCTACAACAGGATGGTGCACACAGCTCACACGGGTGTACCTCAAGCTCCCATCTCTGGTGACTGGAGTACTGTGCTACTGGATCCTACAGGAACCTACTACAGAAGGCCATCTACCAAGCCCGGGAGACTTAGCAGGTCTTCTCAATACATAGAAACAAGCCCAGGGAGACAGCCAAAATACAGAGACAAAAAGAAACATGTCACAAATGAAAGAAGATCAGAAATCTCAAAAAACAAAAACAAAAAAAAAAACTACATGAAATGGAAGCAAGAAAACTACAAGATACAGAGTTCAAAACAATGGTTATAAAGACACTCAAGGATCTTAATGAGAGCTTCAAGGGACTTAGTGAGAACATCAACATCATAGAAAAGGATATCAGCCAAAAATGAAGGATATACTAACTGAAATACTGTTTATAGGGAATTAACAGTAGAGTAGAGGACTTCAAGAATCAAATCAAGAATTTGGAATATAAGGAAGCAAAGAATACCTAATCAGAACAGCAAAAAGAAAAAAGAATCCAAAAATATGAAGATAGTGTAAGGAGCCTCTGGGACAATCAAGCGCCTCATGGGGGTGCCTGGAGAAGAGGGAGAGCAAGAGATTGAAAACCTATTTGAAAAAATAATGACAGAAACCTTCCCTTATCTGGTGAAAAAAATTGCCATACAAGCCCAGGAAGCACAGAGTCCCAGACAAGATGAACTCAAAAGAGGCCCACACTACGGCACATCATAATTAAAATGCCAAGGGTTAAAGACAAAGAGACTCTTAAAAGCAGCAAGAGAAAAGCAGTTAGTTACCTACAAGGAAGTACCCATACAACTGTCTGCTGATTTCTCAACAGAAACTATGCAGACCAGAAGGGAGTGGCAAGAAATATTCACTCCCTTCAGGGACCTACAACCAAGATTACTCTACCCAGCAAAGCTATCATTTAGAATTGAAGGTCAGATAAAGAGCTTCACGGACAAGAAAAAGCTAAAGGAGTCATCACCACCTACCAGTATTAGATGAAATATTGAAGGGTATTCTTAAGAAGAAGGAAAAGGAGAAGAAAGAAGAACCTATATCATAAATATAAAAGCAGAATAGAAACAGACTCATAGAAACAGTGATCATTTTGACAGTTGCCAAATTGAAGGGGGGCTGGAGAGGGGGTGAAGGAGGTGAAGGGATTTAGAAGTACAAACTGGTCATACCTAATGGACACAGACAATAGACAGGCGAAGGCCTGTGATGGGGTAGAAGATGGGTAAAGGGGGAAAATGGGGACATCTGTAAGACTCAACAATAAAATAAATTTATATTAAAACCCCCCACAAAACTAATTACCTGGAGGATGCGTAAGAGATAATTTTTTAAAATCCCAGTATATGGGCCTTATTACTTGGATCCTGATTCAAGCAAACTACTTAAATAAAATTTATAGCATGAAACTTGAACACTGGCTAGATATTTGTCATATTAAAGAATTGCTGTGAATTTATTTTAGCTGTGATCATGATATTTTTAAGAAAAATAAAGTCCTCATCTTTGGCAGCACATGGACATATTCATGTCTTAGATTTGCTTCCGATGGGTGGAGGCTAGTGATGGCTGGGTTGACCATGGTTGGTGCTGGACAATCAACAACGCATGGAGTTTATATCATTTCAGAAACTTACTTGTTTATAAAGTTTTCCACAATAAAATGTTGAGGAATTCACTAAAATTTGGACTGATAAGTTTTGTAAAAAGCATTTAAAAACTGACATGTTATTTTCCTCCTATAAGAAAAGGCACCACATTTTAAACACGTGTTTTTCCTTTTTTTTAGGGTATTATAGATCTCTCTATTTGTTAATTAACAGCAAGCTTCCATCAAGTATTGAGTATTCTGATTTATCTCGAGTTCCTATAGCAAAAGTTTTGTTAGAGAATGTCCTAAAACCATTGCACTTTACTTACAACTCCTGTCCAGAGGGCGCCAGGTAAGAATGGGATTGTTTTTATTTCGTGATTTCACAAGATCTGTGTCTAACAGTAACTTTGACACAGGTTGCCATCCTATATCCTATATAATAAAGAGGGAATATGCAAATTGACCATCACTCCACCACAAAGATGGCTGCACATACAGCTGAGGCCAAGTTCCCATAACGAGCCTTAAGGAGCTATCAGCAGGGACCTGAGGCTACCCCCCCCCCATGGGGCTTGATAGGGACCTCAGGCCGTGCCCCTGCCCTAGTGCCAGGCTGAGGGATCTCAGGCTGTGCCACCTGCCCGGTGGGGCTTGATAGGGGACTTCAAGCTGCTCCCCCCACCCCAGCAGGGCTTGATGGGGGCCTCGACGGGGGCCTCAGGCCATGCCCCCCACCCGGACACCAAACCAGGGGACCTGAGGCCATGTCCCCCACCCAGCAGGACTTGATGGGGGACTTCAAGGTGTGCCCCATGCCCTGGTGCTGGGCCGGGGGACCTCAGGCCATGCTCCCACCCCAATGCCAGGCCAGGGGACCTCAGGCTGTGCCCCCCGCCCAGCAGGGCTTGACAGGAGACCTCAGGCCGCACCCCCCACCCCCCCGCCCTGGCACCAGGCCAGGACACCTGAGGCTGCACCCCCTACTTGGTGGGGCTTGACAAGGGTGGCACTAGCCGGGTCTGGATCTAGCCCAGTGAGGTGGGGCCGGCCAGGTCTGGGTCTTGCGTGATTATGAGGTGCACATGGGTGGGTGGGGACTTGACTCTGGGTCCTGTGGTGCACCCCAGACTCTGACAGGAGGAAAATTTTCATATACATTTTACTAAAATTCTTTCATCTCTGTCACTTACATTATAGAGAAAGGCCAAATAGCAATATTAAAATATTTCCTCTAATTAATCCCCTTTTAACGTGCACGAATTTCATGCACCAAGCCACTAGTCTTGAATAATAGACTTGAAAGTTAGATTTTTACTTTACTCAAGTGACTCAGTTTAAAGAAAAATGTACTTCTATCTGGCCTGAACCCTGACATGAATTTATTCTGAAGACCTGCTTATCTTCCCGCTTTCTGGAAGCTACCAGAGGTACAAAGCTGTGACAGCGTTTCCTGAGCAGGGAAGACACAGCATGGAGTCCATCCATCCAGGCGGCCCGCTTGACCTAGAATGTGTAGCTTTGAGTAACATAGCAGGCTGGTTTGGAATTAGCCCTCGGTTAGTTTTAACCTTGGATTTTATGAGCTGCATGCTGCGATTTTTATTAAAAAGCGTGCATTTTTCCTTTGTAGGCAGCAAGTGTTCGTGGCCTTCACGGAGGAGTGTTTGGCGGCCCCTTTCACAGACCAGGTCTTTCACTTTGTCATTCCTGCGCTGGCGGACGCCCAGGCCGCCTTCCCCTTCGAGCCCTTCCTGGACGCACTGCTTTCGGCGGAGAGCGGCACCAGGGCCCGCGGGCATGCTCCCTGGCTCTTGTACTTTGTCCTCACTGTTGGTGAAAACTACCTGGGTATGACTCGCCTGGGCAGTGCTGGCGGGCGGGCCCGGAAGGTGGAGCAGGGTACTGTTGCCACCTGCGTGGCCGCTGCGGTGGGAACTCCCTAGAAGGTACACGAGCCCAGGGCTGCCCCAGACAGCGTCTGGGGGAAGTGCCGGCACAGCCCGGACAATAGGTTCCACACTTGTAAGGCACTTGGGTTATCAGGATCATTGGTGTCAAGTCACGTGGGGATGTGTGTGCTTGTGGGGTAGCTCCCCGTGTGCTAAACTTGTAATGTTCTAGACTGTAGCACCTTCCTCTATACAAGCACCTGCCCGTGAGTGTTAGTATTTCAGGAGGTTCTGGTGAGCCACGCCTCCCAGCGCATTAGGAAAGGGATACCTGGTTTCCAGTTTCTTTCGGCTCCGCGTTAATTCACTGTTTCCCGCCTGTCTCAAAGGGACCCTCTCTGAGGACGGCCTGCTGGTGTACCTGCGAGTGCTCCAGGCCTTCCTTGCACAGTTACCCATCGCACCTGCTGGTGCCAGCTGCCAGGACTCCGGCAGCGACTCAGAAGAGGAGGGTGCGGAGGGCGACCAACGGAGGAGCACACCGGTGAGCATTGCGGGGCCGCGGGCTAGAGAGTCGTCTTTCCCTCAGCCCCTCTGCTTTTAGTGTAGTAGTCCGTGAGGTCGAGTCCCTCACCTCCACGGCACTGCACTTCCTTTCCACCAACAGGCTTCACGGCGGGCAGGGTTGTGCTTGGAGTCTGTGCCTAGCAGGGTTGGGCTGCATGTGAAGTTAGTTACCTCCAGAGGTGAGATGGTCAGGCGGGAGGGTGTGCTCAGGATGTGCACGCGCCGTGTGCCAGGCACTCGTCTGTTTTTATACGAATTTTTAATAACAGTTTTTTTGAGATGCATTGTCCCATAATATTCGCCCTTTTTTTTTAAATTTGTCTTTATTGTTAAGATTATTACAGTTGTTCCTCTTTTTTCCCCCATAGCTCCCCTCCTCCCAGTTCCCACCCCACCTTCTGTCCTTACCCCCCCACTGTCCTCATCCATAGGTGTACAATTATTGTCCATTCTCTTCACGCACCCCCAATACCCTTAATCCCCGAAAATTGTCCATCCACTCCATTCTATGCCTCTGATTCTATTCTTTTCACCAGTTTATTCTGTTCAGATTTTTTATTCACTTGATTCTTAGATTCACTCGCTGATATATATTTGTTGTTCATAATTTTTACTCTCCTTTTTCTTCTTCCTCTTCTCAAAGGATACCTTTCAGCATTTCATATAATACTGCTTGGGTGGTCATGAACTCTTTTAGCTTTTTCTTGTCTGTGAAGCCCTTTATCCGACCCTCAATTCTGAACGATAGCTTTGCTGGGTAAAGTAATTTTGGCTGTAGGTTCTTGCTATTCATCACTTTGAATATTTCTTGCCACTCCCTTCTGGCCTGCAAAGTTTCTGTTAAGAAATCAGCTGACAGTCATATGGGTGCCCCCTTGTAGGTAACTAGCTGCTTTTCTCTTGTAGCTTTTAAGATTCTGTCCTTGTCTTTTGCTCTTGGCATTTTAATTATATGTCTTGGTGTGGTCCTCCTTCGGTTCCTTTTGTTTGGAGTTCTCTGAGCTTCCTGGACTTGGAAGTCTATTTCTTTCACCAGGTGAGGGAAGTTTTCTGTCATTATTTCTTCAAATAGGTTTTCAATATCTTGCTCTTTCTCTTCTTCTGGCACCCCTATAATTCTGATGTTGGTACGCTTGAAGTTGTCCCAAAGACTCCTTACACTATCTTCATACTTTTTGATCCTTTTTCATTTTTCTTTTTTTTTTTTCTTTTCCAGCTGGGTAAGTTTTGCTTCTTCATATTTCATATCTTTGACTTGCTTCTTGCGCTCCGCTTGTCTGCTGTTAGATCTCTGTATATTATTCTTTATTTCAGTCAGTTGTATGCTTAATTTCTAGTTGGTCCTTTATCATATCCTTGAGGGTCTCATTAGATTTATTGAGGATCTCACTAAATTTATCGGCAGTCTTACTAAATTTATCGGCAGTCTCTAGAAATTTCTTGAAAAAACCTTATAACCGTGGTTTTGAACTCTATATCCTGTTGTTTTCTTTCCTCCATTTCTGTCATTTGTGACCTGTTTCTTTGTCTCCGCATTTTGGCTGCTTCCCTTTCTGAGTTAGGCGATCACTGCGAGGAATTAACCTCTACGCCACTTGGTTATGAGAGTCAGCTGTGTCTACAGTGGGAGAATTTCTGTGCTGGAGACACCCTTATGGGGCAAGACTTGTTTCAGTGGGGCTTTTGTGCTCACTGCATCTGCCCCGAGTGTGATCCTTGTGGACCTGTTTTGTTTAGGATGGTCCCACTCTGGCCACTGGGTAAGGGTGACTCCTGTATCTTTAAGGAGGTGTTGATTTAGCCTTTGCCTTAGGCTACTAAGCCTTTTATATGCAAAAGCCTCAGACGCAGCTTGGGAGGGGCGGGGCCTCGAGGAATTTGCAGGGCAGGGCGGAGCAAATAGCTATGGTGCTTCTCAGCCCTGCGCTAAGAGACAGTGGGTCTCTGTGTCCCACGGTAATTGCTGCAAGCAACGCTGAGAGAAACCCGCTTTGGATTTCCTCCCGCTGCCAGTCAGTCCCCCTTCTCCGGGTGTCTGGGTCCTTAGAAACTCGCCTGGAACTGGAGTTCAGAGCCGCTGGGAACTTGTGGCTCTCTCCGTTTTGGAAAAGAACCGTGTCCTCCGGCGCCAGCCCTCTCCCCGAGCCCGTGCGCGCGCCTCTGTACCTTTGTACTTTGCTTCCGCCACTCCTCTGAGTCTCAGACTCTTTTCTAGTTGTAGGATTTTCACTCAGCCAGCCTTCCTGTGGGTGTGAGTGGTGTCCGTGTTTTCTTTTCCTGATTATTCTGAAATAGTTGTTCACGGCTGCATTTACGGTGTTTACCTTATGCCGCCATCTTGCTGTCTCCCAATATGCGCCCTTTGAAGTGATGTACAGTTCAGTGCATGTTTCCTTCAGTATAGTAGCAGTGCTATGCAGCCCTTACCACAACCGCTTCTAGAACATTTTCTCCTTCCAGAAAGAAACCCAGAAGTTAGCATAGCTCTCTGTCCCCTAAGCCCCAGCACCTTTGAGGGGAAAGGTTAGATTTCTTCTTACCCTATCTGGTGAACACCAGTCAATGTCTTGGCCATTTCTGCCAACTTTATAGATCATAAATGTGATAATTTACCCTAAAATGAGCTTTAACTTCATTGTCACACTTACCTCCCGTTTCTTACCCAGCACTATTTACTATGTATTTTCAAGGGATAAAAAGCAATACATTACATTCACATAATTTGTGTCTTACTGTAAGTTTGCCACCGCCTCTTTTTCTTCTAATTACACACTTGAAATGCTTGAGGTATGGCTCTAGTAGGCTTTGCATCTTTTTCTGTTAGGTTAATCCGAAACCTAATCTCAGGAAGAGTACGGGGAGGGTGGGTCAGGGCATAGACGAGGACTGTCTCAGTCACTGTGGGCTTCCCACCGGGGAGGGCACAGTACAAGGGGCATCGATCCAGAATCAAAACTCTGCACACAAAAATGAACTTTGTTGTGTGGTCCAAAATGAATTGAGATCCTGTAGATGCTGTAGGTAAACTTGTTTTTAAAAGACAGTTTTTTAATACTTAATGACCTTCTGGAGAATCCCAGAAACTATCATTTTATTTACAAGCAACTACTTTGTATCCCCGTGAGGATGAGGAAGAGGCTGTGGCGTCTTGGTGGAGAGCCCTTCTTCACTGTGCACACACAGAGCAATAGGTTTGCAGCTCGTGCTTACACGTCTGACACTCACCAAGCGCAGTGTGCGGTGTTACATCTGTGAGAATGTGCTTTTAAAATGCCCACACAGAACAGTAGCACTGATGTGGCACTCTTGTTTTTGCATTTTTCTTAGGTACATCTTATTTAAAGAGTCAGGTAGAATGTATTACTTTTATCTCTAAAATAGTGTTTTATTAGGTAGATTATAAATTACTAGTATGTCCATCCAGGCTTCCAAACAGTACAGTCAGCGATGCCTAATCTTTTATATATTAAAAAGGGTGTCCCAAAAAAATATATGTACAGTTTGAATAATTATTCATTCCAGTGGGTTAAATATGAAAATAAACATCAGTTGAGCTATCAGCTGTTAAAATATGTGTCTATTTTTGGGGTCACCCTGTATATGCTTATCTAATCTAATAAAAGAGTAATATGCAAATTAACAATCATTCCGTTACACCTAAGCCGTGCCCACCATCCAGGCCATGCCCACTGGCCAATCAGAGTGCCTGTATGCAAATTAACCCATCAAAGAGAGCGGTTAATTTGCATACGCGGGCAAGCAAAGACTAAAGTCAATGTAGAAGGAAGCCAAGTGCTGCAGAAGGGAGCCAAGTGGTGGAGAAGGGAACGGAGCCGAGGCAGCAGAGGCGGGAGCCGAGGCGGGCTTCGCTTGCTTCTCTGCTTCACTCTGGCTCAGGAAGCCCTATTCTTGCAAGAATCTTCCTGCAACAGACCACTAGTATATATATGAATATGTGAAGTCTGTGTACTTCTCTGGTTAATAGCCCAATTTGGTAACTATGCAGAGCATTAGCGTAGTAGGCTTTCATTATGTGTTCATTATGATTGGGTAATTTTGGATAATGCCTGCCTTATACTTTGACTAAATCAGATCTTCTAGAGAAATCAAGATATAGAAGAATATCTTGATTTTATTTTATGTATTTTATTTCATTCTTTTAAATAAGTTCTTTAATATTTTTATTTCATTCTTTTAAATAAGTTCTTTTAATATTTTGTTTTGCTTAAGCTGATCTCAAATCATTTAAAATAGAAATTCTATCAATATATTTTCACAGACATGTGCTTAGTACAATGCAATCTAAACATATGAAATGAATTCTTTTTCTAATTTTTAAAAAATTGATTTTCAGAGAGAGGAAGAGAGAAACATCAATGATTAGAGAGAATAATCGATTGGCTGCCTCCTGCATACCCCTTGCTGGGGATCAGGCCCAAAATCTGGGTATATGCCCTGACCAGAAATTGAATCGCAACCTCCTGATTCATAGGTTGATGCTCAACTACTGCGCCACACCAGCCAGGCGAATTAATTTCCCTTGAAACGTAATACCGGAAATACTGTCACATCAGTAGGCAAAGCTGGATAGTCACAGTTCCCATGCTGTTGTTATGCTGGTTAAAATTGGTCCCTAACACAGATGTGGCTGTGGGTTCAGATTCCTTTAAGGATGCACGATAGAGATGTTGGTATGTCCATTGTGATTGGGTGATTTGGGATAATGCCTGCCTTGTGCTTTGATTTGAAGGAAAGCGAGATTCCCTGTGTGTCTGTCATGTAGAGGTGAGTTCTCATGGTGCATCACTAACGTGAGGTAACTTCCGGTGTGTTTCAGGTGGACGGCAGACTGTCATTACCATACATAACAGAGGAGTGTCTGAAAAAGCTGGATACGAAGCAGCAGACCAACACGCTGCTCAACCTGGTGTGGAGGGACTCGGCCAGCGAGGAGGCCTTCACGCTGATGGCCTGCATCTGCCACACACTCATGGTGCAGCAGCGGATGATGGTGCCCCGAGTCAGGCACGTGCGCTTAGGGCAGGCCCTGATGAGCTCTGCAGTTCCCGTCCTGTCTCTGCTTGGCCTCAATCTGTCGATCCATCGCTGTTTTCCTGTAGAATGTGGTCCAGTGTAGTCTGTCTGAGCATGGAGCACTGCGTGGAGCATGACAGCCAGTTTCCTTTCTAAATCAGTTAGGACTGTTTGAGTCCTGTTCTTGTCCTGGGAGGCTCTGCGATGTCCTGGAACATGTTAACAGATGAAATTATTTTTCTATCGTATGAAAGGGGAGTATGGTCCTAGCCACCCATTTTAATATGTTGCTGTGTTGTTGTTTTTATCTTTTTTAAAATTGATTTTAAAGAGAAAGGAAGGGAAAGGGAGAGAGAATCATTGATGAGAGAGACATCACTTCAGTTGGCTGCCTCCTTCACGCCCCCTGCTGGGGATGGAGCCCGCAACCCAGGCATGTGCCCTGACTAGGAATAGAACCAGTGACCACTTGGTGCACGGGACGGCGCTCAGCCACTGAGCAACACTGGTGGGGCCTAACCACTCATTTTAAAAGTTGGGCTCATGCCTGCAGTTGTCGACCCAATATATGACATCTTTTTCACCTTTTTCATCTACTCTTTTTACCAGGTGGCCTTGACAATTTATTCTGGCACTCTTGAGATTTTTGGTTTTCAAAACTTTGACATAAAATTTTTGAGAGAAACAAAACAAGTTAAAATGGCTAATTTGTGCTAAGATAATTGTGACAGTAGTCTTGAACTATCCCCCCCTCCCCCCCCCTCTATTTTAAGGGACAGTTTAGCAGTTTCTTAGGAATTAACAGAAAATTATTTAATGCAATACAGTGCAAAAATATGTGCCGATCTAGGAAGTGAGGGACAAGTTCCAGGTGACCTGTTGGAGGACTGTCACTGCATGGGCCCTGGGCTGGTGTCAGGTGATGTATGGCAACTTTATGAAGCGCTCACTTCCCTGTGGAAAGAGCTGCTGCTGCGGTGAGGAAAGCATCTTTGGGGTGGAGTGTGTGCAGGGACGTCGGCTGCAGACGTTGCCATGTAAACACTGAGTGCCAGCTAACTAGGTGCTGTCTTAGCTGGCTGGTGTTTTTACTGCAGAGGGAATCTGACGCCAGGGCGGCTGCGGTCCTCCATTAGGTGATTAGCTCCCGGGGCTAATTGTGTTAGAGCCGGATGTGAGGTCTGAGGGCAGCACTGAGCATCGCTTGCTTTTTGTTGTAGCACAAAGTCCACTGGTGCAGGCAGGGAGGACTGGCTCTGGGTCCAGCATGAGCCTCCTGCCAGTGGACGTATGTGTGGTCCTGGTTTACAAGCACAGCACCTGTTTTCCTCCAGGAAACTCTCCAGGAACCTGTGGATGCTTAACTACATTAGGCTTTAAGTATTTAGAATGGTTTTCATAGCTCATGAAAGAGCAAATAGGCTTACCTTAATAGCTGTAGATTTTAATTGCTTCCATTTATTTATTTTTTTTGACACATAAAAGTTTATAGTTTATTAATCCTCTCATGAAAAATCTGCACAACCATCAGAGATAAAGTCACTGAAGAATCCTTACTCCTGTAGTTCAATCTCCAGCTAGCTTTTTAAAAAATATATATATACATATACATATACATATGTGTGTGTGTGTGTGTGTGTGTATTGATTTCAGAGAGGAGGAAAGGGAGAGAAACATCAATGATGAGAGAGAACCATTGATTGGCTGCCTCCTGCACACCCCCTGCTGGGGATTGAGCCCCCAACCCGGGCATGTGCCCTTGCCCGGAATCGAACTTGGGGCCCTCCAGTCCACAGTCCAGCACTCTATCCACCGAGCCAAACCGGCTAGGGCACCAGCTTCCTTTTTGCCAGCACCAGCATTGGCCTTTGCAGTCCCCCTGCCTGTCTCATTCTGTGTTGCATCCCTTTCTCTGTGTTCTTGAGGTCTTCTCCTCCTCATGTAGGCCGTGTCTTGCAAGCCAGTGTTTGGGTTCATTTTCCTCTGTGTAATCCAAGGAGTCATAAATCATGCCAAAGCCAGTGGTCTTGCCACCACCAAAGTGGGTTCTGAATCCAAACACAAAGGTGACATCAGGTGTGGTCTTATCACTTTGGCTAGTTTTTCCCGAATTTCTGCCTTGGGTACTGTTGCCTTCCAGGGTGAAGGACATCAATGACCATTTGCTTCCACTGAAGTAGTCTATTGGTCATGAACTTCCTGGTCCGGATGGTTACCGTGTCATTCATGATGAAGGTTGATCTTCACGCAGCCAGGGAGGAAAAGAGCTGCTTTCAACTTTAAAAAGAAATCCTCACCCACGGATATGTTTATTGATTTAGAGAGAGGGTGAAGGAGAGAGAGAGAGAGAAACATCCACCAGTTGCTTCTTGTACGAACCCCAACCAGGGACCGAACCCAAAACCTAGGTATGTGTCCTGACCAGGAATAGACCTGAGACCTTTTAGTGTATGGGATGACACTCTAACCAACTGAGCCACGATGGCCAGGGTCAACTCCTTTAAAAGGTGTTTAGCCTGACCAGTGTGGCTCAGTGGTTGAGCATTGACGTATGAACCAGGAGGTCAGAGTTCAGTTCCTGGTCAGGGCATATGCCCAGGTTGTGGGCTCGATCCCCAGTGGGGCATGCAGGAGGCAGCTGATCAATGATTCTCTCTCATCACTGATGTTTCTATCTCTCTATCCCTCTCTCTTCCTCTCTTAAAACTCAACAATACTTTTTTTAAAAAGTGTTTAAAGCAGGGTTAGTAAATTCCCAGGTTGATAACTCTCTCGAGTCCTCTCAGGCTCACTTCCATTCCTCTGTTTCCAGGGTTGGGATTTACAGATTGGTAGGCTGTATAAAGAAATGTGGAACAGCCCAGGCCCGTGTACTCAGTGGTTGAGTGTATTGAAGGGTTGTGTGCTCAAGCCCCTGCCCTGGTTGGGTGTGTGAAGGAAGCAAGCAATCAATGTCTCTCTCATGTCGGTGTTTCTCTCTCTCTCTGTCTCTCTCTCTCTCTGTCTCTCTGTGTCTCTGTCTCTGTCTTTCTCTGTTTCCAGCCCTCCCTTCCGCTCTCACTTTAAAAAAAAAAATATCGCCCTAACTGGTTTGGCTTAGTGGATAGAGCATGGGACTGAGAGGTCCCAGGTTTAATTCCGGTCAAGGGCATTTACCTTGGTTGTGGGCACATCCCCTATAGGAGGCAGCTGATCGATGTTTTTCTCTCATCGTTGTTTTTAACTCTCTATTCCTCTCTCTTCCTCTCTATAAAAAAAAAATCAATAAAATATATTTGAAAAAAATTATCATTGGCCGTTGCTGGTTTGACCCAGTGGTTAGAGTGTTGGCCCTTGGACTAAAGGGTTGCAGGTTCAATTCCGGTCCAGGGCACGTACCTTGGTTGCAGGCTTAATCCTGGGACCTGGTCAGGGCATATGTGGGAGGCAACCAATCCATGTATCTCTTTCATATCAGTTTCTCTCTCTGTGTCTTTACCCCTGCCTTCCATGTTCTAATTATCAGTGGGAAAGTATCCTCAGATTAGGATTAAGAAATTTAAAAATATGGAACAATTTCTAAGATAATGTGTTTAAGTAAAAGAAAGGGAGATCCGGACCTTGGGGACAATAACCTGCTTTCTGTGTCATGCCAGGGCTAACCAGTCTCTCCCCTGCCTGGGTCGCAGGGCCTATTCTCAGACCCTGTACATGCCAGTACTAACCAGTCTCTCCCCTGCCTGGGTCGCAGGGCCTGTCCTCAGACCCTGTACATGCCAGTACTAACCAGTCTCTCCCCAGCCTGAGTTACACTAGGGCTGGTATAGGGAGCCCCTGGGAACATAGCCACTGCACTTTAATTAAAATTGCAGCACAAACCCAGTTCTTTGGTCACACTTGCCATATTCCACATGCCCAGTAGTCAGTGTGGCGGTGGCTTAGGCCATTGTCATCGTTATAGAACATCCTGCTGTAGTGCTGGCCTGGCCTCGAGGCTGAGACACCCTCCCTCAGCGACTCCTGGCATGCACTCAGACACCATGACACGTGAGGACTGCACTTTCTGTGTCACGTTTTGCCTGACTATCTTGTCAAAATATAACCCTAATTATTTCACTCTTGCTTAGACATCAACTAGTCAAGCCCGTTTGCATCCAGGAGAGCATTCCCACTCCTTAGCTCACTGACGTGTAGAGAGCCTTCCCGACTGGCATTTCTAGCCATAAAATGCTTGGTCTTGGCCATGTCTCCTTACCGCAGTCTCCTGATCCCAGGGGCTGGCTCCAGCCTCTCGCCTTGTTCCCCCACTACTCTGTCCACGATGCACCTTCCTTCTCCTCGTTTCCCCTTTCTTGGCCGAGTTGTCTGTAGACTCATGCTCAGGTCACCATCTTTCAGAAGCCTTCCTGAGTTTATAGACAGATCTCTCCTCCCTTATTGCAGTGAAATGTTCATTTCATGGCACGGACTCCCTTTCAGAGGGAAGATGTTAAGGAGTTACGCTCTGCACTTAAGGTGGGTAGATGGGCATGTTCTTTGGGAGTTGGCTCTTTTGTTCTATTATCAAAAAACTTAGACTTTTAAAGGTAATGTTTTAGGGATCGAAGCAATTGATATCATTGCCTATAGTTTTCTTGTAAATACATCACATCTTAAGGCATCACAAATCACTTTATTACAACACGTGCTTGATTTTTCTACCAAAAATGAGTAGGATGAGCCAACTTACCTGTGAGCGGTCACTCCGATGTAAACAGTGTGTGTCCTGGAGATGAGCGCAACTCGGCTGCTGTCTCAGTGCCAGGAAGAACGGTGGTAATGGGCCGGTCCATAGCTTCCGTGGTTGGGAACGGAATGATTGTATTACGCAGGTTGCTTCAGGGAAGGCAGACGTGGAGTTATGTTTCCTGTTCATGTTTCTGTAAACACATGTTTATAGTATTTTAGAAGAAATACTGAGGAGGTACCTGGAGAGAGAAAGTTGCTTTTTTGCTTGTGATTTTATTTTTTCTTTTATCGGTGATATTCTCAGTATAATCAGTAGATTTAATCGGCTCTTGATTTTTGTTAATATTTGCATTGTATTGATAGGTCAAGTAGAATTCATGAGGGGTTTTTTTATTTGTTTTTTTGTGTGTGTGTTTTTTTGTGGTTGTTAATCCTCACCCGAGGATATTTTTCCATTCATTTTTGGAGAGAGTGGAAGAGAGAAGGAAAGAAGAGAGAAACACATTGATTGGTTGCCTCTTGCATGAGACTCAACCAGGGACCAGGCCAGGGTCCACCGTGCACTCAAGGTATGTGCCCTTGACCGGAATCAAACCCATGACCATTTGGTCTGCAGGCCAACACTTCATCTTTTGAGCCAAACTGACTAGGGCCAACTCATGAGTTTTTAACATTTCTGCACTGGTGATGCTACAGTTGAGTCTGGTCTGACGTCACATTCAGATGGCAAATTGGCGGTAGCTGCTGACGTGCTTCTCCTTAGGAAGCCGACTCAGCATATAGTTTGTAGTGAGTTTTCAGCTGCTCAAAACTTCTAAACATTGTGAATAATTGTTTCATAGGAAATGGGCGTAAACCTTGGAAAAGCCTACACGAAAGCGATTTAAACTCTCTTTGAAAAATCATGTTAAGATAAAGTAAGGGGGAGTCTCAGGGAAGCAACAGGTGGTGAGTGCTGCTTCCCCATTAGCTCCGCCTGCAGCCTGAGCACAGCTCCTGTCTGTGTCTCTTCATCTTAAAGTGAAAGGCACTTCGTTGTCAGGGAAACGGGTGCTTAAACTGTTTAAACTGGGTGTGGATTTAGCGCTGGAATGCTCAATTAACACAGCTGTGTGTCTAAAGCTTATCTTCTGGTCTAGTTGCTAGTTTGTGAAATAAAAGTTTTTAGCAAGTTGCCTGAAACAAATATGTCTTAAAGTTTTTATTGTCACTAAGGAAACTTGGAATTTATTTTTCATCTTGCATTAGTGAGAGGCGAAATGCATTTTAATGTTGCTTTCTCAGCAAAGGACACCAGCAGCAGGAGATCACTGGGTCAGGACTGCATCTGTGGCTGCAGGAGTGGAGGGCCTTGGGTGGCTGGCTTGTCCCATTTCTTATACCTCTGACAACCTACGTACAGAGGGAGCTCAAGGATGACTTGCTGTCCTCACCTTTCCTGCCTGTATGCAAGCTGCTATCCTCTGCGTGTCTCTTAATAACTTCAGCGGTCCCTGCAGACAGTAGCCTGAGTTAGAAATGGTCCTCACAGTGTTGCCCTGTGCTGATTACTCACCAGCTTGTCTCAGCCAAACGAAACCTAGTGGGTAGTTGTTTGTTTGTTGGTATTATTTTTTAACTACTAGGGGCCCAGTGCACAAATTTGTGCACCTGGAAAGGAATTATGGGCTGTGAGGCTGCAGTGGACACAGGGGTGGATCTCAGCCCATCCTCCAAGCCCCTGCCCGGCCTCTCTTGCCATGGTTCCCAGTTCCCTGTCTACTGGTAGCCCCACTCCCGCCACCGCTGTTCACACACACTGATGGTGCTGGTCCTGCTCACACCCACGGACAGCACAGAGAGATTGGAGCTGACACCAGTAGCGGGTGTGAGCGGGGCCAGCTCTGTCAGCAGGTGCGAGTGGCAGCTGCTGCCCCAATTGCCCCTCAGGAGCAGGGGGAGGTGGAGAAGCCCTGAGGGGCGATTGGGGTTGATAGCCACCGTTCATACCTGCTGATGGCGCCAAGTGATCGTGAGCAAAGAATTTTCAGTAACCACCAGAGGCTCGCCCCAATGACAGTGACCAATGCCCCGCCTTGGTCTAGCGCCCCCGCTCACCTGCTCCAACATCCGCGGCCTATGCCTGCCATATTCTACACTCTGTCACCTGCTGTTGACGCCTGCCATTTTCTGTGCGCACCCCCTGGTGGTCAGTGCACATAGCAACCGTTTGTTCACCAAATGTCTTTACTGCATTATTTTACTTAAAAAAAATTAAATCCTTATTGTTGAAAGGGACATATGATAATCCTTATTATATGTCCCTTTGTTTTCCCCTTTCTAGCCCGCCTCCCCCTCAGGCCTCCACCATCCTATTATGTCCATGGATTTATGCATGTATGCATATAAATCCTTTTTTAAAAATCTTTATTGAAATTATTACAGATGTCCCTCTTTCCGCCCCCCCCCATTGCCCTCTCCACCTAGTTCCCGCCCCACCCTAGGCCTTTCACTATGCTATTGTCTGTGTCCATAGGTAATGTATATATATGCATATGAGAACTTTCTTTAATCTCTTCCCCAACTCCTTATCCCGTCCTTCTGAGAATTGTTGATCTGTTCCATTTCCATGCCTCTGATCCTATTTTATTCACCAGTTTATTCTGTTCATTAGATTTCTTATTTTATTTTGATTTTTCGATTCAGTAGTTGATAGGTATGTGTTTATTGCCATTTTGTTCATATTTTTTATCTATTTTCTTCTTTTTCCCCTTCCTAAAGAATACCCTTCAACAGCCTATGTAATAAGACTAATATGCAAATTGACTGAATGGCAGGACAACCGGTCGCTATGATGCACACTGACCACAAGGGGGCAGACGCTCAATGCAGGAGCTTCCCCCTGTCGGTCACTGTGCTCTCAAAGGGGGAGCACTGCTCAGCCAGAAGCCGGGTTGCTCATGGCTGGCAAGCGCAGTGGCGGTGGCAGGAGCCTCACCTGGCTTTGAGGCAGGCAGGCTGTGAGAAGCGCAGGCTGGGCTGAGGGACCCCTAACCGCCCCCCCTCAGTGCACGAATGTTGTGCACTGGGCCTCTAGTTTCATTAATACTAGTTTGGTGGTGATAAACTCCTTTAGCTTTTTCTTGTCTGGAAAACTCTTTATCTGACATTCAGTTCTAAATGATAGTTTTGCTGGGGTAGAGTAATCTTGGTTGTAGGTCCTAGCTATTCATTACTTTGAATATTTCTTGCCACTTGCCCTTCTGGCCTGCAAAGTTTCTGTTGAGGATTCAGCTGACAGTCGTATGGGTACTCCCTTGTAAGTAACTAACTGCTTTTCTCTTACTACTTTAAAGTGTCTCTTTGTCTTTAATCCTTGGCATTTTCATTATGATATGTCTTGGTGTGGGCCTCTTTGGGTTCCTCTTGTTTGGGACTTTCTGTGCTCCCTGGACTTTGAAGTCTATTTCACAGGTAGGGGAAGAGTTCTGTCATTATTTCTTCAAATAGGTTTTCAATATCTTGTTCTCTCTCCCCTGGCACCCCCATATTACGAATGTTGGTAATCTTGAAGTTGTCCCAGAGACTCCTTACTCTATCTTCATATTTTTGGATTCTTTTTTCTTTTTGCTCTTCTGATTTGGTGATTTTTGCTTCCTTATATTTCGAATTGTTGATTTGATTCTCAGAATCCTCTACTCAACTATTGAATTCCTGTATATTCTTTATTTCACTCAGTATATGCATAATTTCTGACTGGTCCTTTTCCATTTTGTTAGAGGTTTCTAGAAGATTTTTTTTTTTGTTGATTTCGTTTTGTTTTTATTTATTTTTTAAGGTTACATGCTATAAATCTTAATATTTTAAAAAATGATCTTGAATATGATAATGTTACATGCAGTAAACACCAGTTATTCAAGAAAAATGATTTTACATGCAATAATATTACATGCAATAAACAATATTTCAAGAATAAAAAGATTTTAAGTATAATAATATTACCGAAACTGTACTAACAGAGTATCACAAAAGTTGTACGAAATATTAAAAATCTACAAATAAAAGGGTTATATTCTAGAATATTTCCCCCCCTCTGGCTCTATTTTAGTTCATCAGTTTATTGGTTTCGTTGTATTCCACAAATGAGTGAGATCATATGATATTTATCTTTCTTCGATTGGCTTATTTCACTTAGCATGATGCTTTTAAAGTCTATTTTGTCAGCTATGAGAATTGCTACTACAGCTTTGTTTTATTTTCCATTTGAATGGAAATTTTTTTCTATCCCTTCACTTTCATCCTGTGTGTGTCTTGTGCTTTGAGTTGGGTCTCTTGTAGACAGCATATAGTTGGGTCATGTTTTTGTATCCATTCAGCTTCCCTACACCTTTTGATTGGAGCATTTAATCCATTTACATTTAGGGTTGTTATTGAGAGGTACTTATTTATAGCTATTTTAATTCTGCATGGATAGATTTCTCTTTAGCCTTTTTGTCTGGGAAGCTCTTGATTTGACTGTCTATTTTGAATGCTAGCATTGCTGGATATAGTAGTCCTGGTCTCAGGTCCTTGCTTTCCATTACCTTGAGTACTTATGCCATTCCCTTCTGGCCTTTCTGATGAGGAATCAGGTGTCAGCCTTATGGGAACTCCTATGTAGGTAACAGTTTTCTTTCCTCTTGCTGCCTTTAAGCTTCTCTTTTTGTCTTTAATTTTTGGCATTTTAATTATGATGTGTCTGGATGTGGGTCTGTTTGGGTTCTTCTTGTTTATGATTCTCTGTGCCTCCTGAACTTGTGTGACTTTTCCTTTACCAGGTTAGGGAAGTTTTCTACCATTATTTCTTCAAACACCTTCCCTGTTTATTTCTCCCTTTCTGCCTCTTCTGGCGCACCTACTATTCTAAAATTGTTGTTTCACATTGTCCCACAGCTCCCTTAAGCTGTCCTCCTGTTTTTTAATTGTTTTTCTCTTTGGTTCTCTAATTGAGTGATATTTTCAACTGTCATCTAATTCACTGATTTGATCCTCAGCTTCCCCTAATCTCCTGTGTATTCCTTCCAATGTGTCCTTTATTTGTGTTGTGTCATTCTTTATCTCAGACTATTCTTTTTTCATAGTTACTATATCTTATTTCATACTGTTGAGCATTTTTACCATCATTACTCTGAACTCTTTCAGATAAATTTTTATCTCTGCTTTATTTATGTCTTCTTCTGGAGAATTTGCTATTTCTTTCATTTGGGGATTGTTTCTTTGTCTCCTCACTTTGGCTGCCTGTTTGGGTTTGTGATTCTGTATTAGGTAGATCCTCTACGCCTCTCAATCTCTAGTGCAGGACAGTGTCAGAGGCTGCTCCTGGCTAACTAGATGAGGCAAAGACTTAAAGCCTTCAGAGACCACCTCTGTCCTCAGACTGATAGATTCCAACTTGAAATTGCTCCCAGGTAATTTGTCCTCATGTGTGGTGAAAGGTTTTTTTGTTTTGTTTTTTTAATATATTTTATTGATTTTTTTTTTTTACAGGGAGGAAGGGAGAGGGATAAGGAGTCAGAAACATCGATCAGCTGCCTCCTGCACATCCCCTACTGGGGATGTGCCCGCAACCAAGGTACATGCCCTTGACCGGAATGGAACCTGGAACCCTTTAGTCCGCAGGCCCACACTCCATCCACCGAGCAAAACCAGTCAGGGCAGTGAGAATTTATTTTAGTAGGTAGGGCAGTTGCTTCTGCCTGGAGGCTAATTGTTATTTTTAGTCTCTTAAGTAGCCTCAGGGCAAGGTGTTTTCCAATAGGGTGAGTCAGCTGTCTTACCCCCCAGGCAAGGCAAATGTTTGTGTGGGTTAGATGTTCTCCCCTGCATGAGGGAATGACTCAGCCCAGGAAACCAGAGGTGTCTGCCTTCTTAGCTCTACCCCAAAACCCTAGTCCTAGGTTCTGCTCCCACAGCCCTAGCCCACTTTACCCTCCCCCTTACCCCTCCGCCAGAGCACAAAATGGATGGCTCCACAGGGAATTTTTTTGTCTTGGTCCTTTAAGAAGGTGCCCGAACTTTCAGCTGCCACTCTCCAGCAGAGACCCCACTGCTTTTCACAGCTAGATGTTATGTGGGTACGCTTCTCAGTTTTGTGCTGTCTGCTGGGGAGCCCAGCTTGGGGATTAGATCTCAGAGTTTTCGGTGGCTTCTCCCCTCCCCTACAGCTGACATATCTCTCTGGGACTTCAGTTGCCATCTGTAGGTGCCAGAACAGCTAGCCCTTTCACGCCTCCACTCCTACAAGTCTCTTGTCTCCATCTTCGATCCTTGGGTATCAGGGTTCTCTCCTGTGGGTTTTCCGTTCATTATTCAGGAAGGCTTTCCATATTTCAGTTGTAATCCAGCTTGTTCTTGAGCATGGCCATGCAACACCCTCCTACTCTGCCACCATTTTTAATCCTCCCAGTGTCATTTATGTTGTCACAGATGGATTCTTCATTACTTTACAGTATTTCTAAACATTTGGTGATGAAACCCATCTTGGAGCAGCTATTAAAAATTATCCATCTGTCTTTTCTTCATCCATTATTGACCTCAGGAGCAACTAAGACAATTTCTTTGGCTTTTCTTCAGGCAATAGTTCTGAAGGTCAAAAGTTGGAAATAAGTCTTCTGGGACTTAAAGTCCAGGGATGGCAGTGCTGGCACCTCCTGGAGGATCCTGGGAAGAGTGTTCTTAGTCTCTTCTAGCTCCTTGATGTTGCTGCATTCTTTGGCTCTTGGCCTCCTCTCTTACTCCAATGTCTGTTCTATAGAAGATTCTTAACGTTATAACTGGTTTTGAACTCTATATCCAATAGTTTGCTTTCTTCCATTTGTTTCATTTGTTTCATGTTTCTTTGTCTCTGCATTTTGGCTGCTTCCCTGTGTTTTTTTTCTATGTATTGGGTATGTATGTCTCCTTGACTTGGTAGAGTGGTGTTGTGTAGTATGTGTTCTATAGGGCCCAGTGGCTCAGCCTCCCCAGACACCTGAGCAGGGTGTACCCCTTTGAGGGCTGTGAGCACAGTCTTGTAGTTGAGACTTGATTGCTGTTGGTGTCACTGGGAGGAATTGGCCTTTAGGCCAATTGGCTGTGAGGACCAGCTGTGACTACAGTGGGAGAACTGCTGTGAAGGAGATGATACCCTTATAGAATAGGACTTGCTTCAGTGGGGCTTTGGGGCTCACTGAGTCTGCCCCTTGAGTGTGTCACTTACGGATATGTAGAGTTATAATGTGGTATGGTCTCACACTAACCACTGGGTGGGTATACTGGCTCTTGGGTCTCCAGCGAGGTGCATAGTCAGCCACTACCTGGGTCACCCAACAGGAGCTACAGAGAGATCTGCAGATTCCTCCTCTTTATATCAGGTTTGGAAGTGCCCAGATGAGGCCCAACTATGAAGCAAAGCAGGTTGGTGCTAGTGCCAGGTCTTGGGCCTTTTTTTGATAGGTTTGGGGCTCCGTGTCCTAGCTGCTGCTTCTTTGAGAGATTTTAGCCTGAGCAACGACAGGTCATTCATACACAAAAGCCGCTGCACAATCATGAGTTTTAACATTTCTGCACATAGTGATGTTACAGTTGAGTCTGGTCTGAAGTCACGTTAACATGCCAAACTGGCAGTTTAGGGTTGGAAATTACAAACAGAAATGGCTACTAGTTAGCCCTGGGACCGGGGAGATCCCAGCGTAGGAACAATGATCCCTGCGCGCACCTCCATCTGGGAGAACGCAGCTCCCAAGTTCCTGCCCTGATGCCAGAGAATCCAGTTCCTCCCCGTATGTGTCTGTGTCCCCCAGAGTTTAGCTCTGGTGCTGGAGCTCAGGAAGATTGGTTCTTGGTGCTGGCCTTTTAAGAAAAACATCTGAGTCATCAGCAGCCTCTGTGTCAGTGAGCCCCAATCTGCACTGGGTTTTACAGCCTCTAGTTCTTAATGCCCGTAGGGACTTCTTTTAGCCAGCTCTGGCATCCTGGACTGGAGGTCTGGTGGGACCCCTTGCTCCTTCGGGTGGCTTTTGCAGAGATGACCTCCCCCCTGATTGAAAAAGCGGCGCACATGGGTGCCGGACCAGCCTATTCCACACCTCCCCACCACCTACCAGTCTCAGTGTGCTTTCTTCTTCACTTTCTCTAGTTGTAGGACTTCTGTTCTGCCAGCTTTCCAGTGGTTCTGGATGGTGGTGGTTCTGTATTTTAGATGTAATTTTAATGTGGTTGTGGGAGGCAGCAATTGTAGTCGTTTACTTATGCTGCCATCTTCCTTTCTCTGCATACAGGCTCTTTGGTTAATCTCTTCCCTCCCACCCACTCGCGCTCATTTTCCCTCTGGGATTTGACAGTCTGCTCTGTGCCTCTATGTCCCTGGATCTATTTTGTTTATCAGTTTATTTTGTTCAATAGATTCTGCATATGAGTGAGATCATGTGATACTTGTCGTTCTCTGACTTGCTTATTTTGCTTACAATATTCAGGTCCTTTCATGCTGTCACAAAGGGTAAGAGATCCTTCTTTTTTACTGCTGCATACTATTCCATGGTGTAGATGTACCACGGCTTTTTTATCCACTCAGCTGTTGATGGGTACTTGGGTTCTTTCCAGATCTTAGCTATTATAAATTGTGCTGCTGTGAGCATAGGGATACATACATTCTTTTCGATTGGTATTTCAGATTTCTTAGGATATGTTCCTAAAAGTGGGATCTTAAGTGGGTAGTTTTTAGTATGTCCCAGGGTATGTAAAGAATCTTCAGTAATTTACAGACCTGTTTAGTAAGTTTGTTTTATTGTCTATTGAGTGATTTAGGAAATGCCAAGTTAACTTGAAATAGAGCTTTGGAAATATGTAGCCATTAAAATGATCTTTCAGATATATGTGGAAAGATGTCAGTTGTAATTTTTGTGAAAGGTGTGTGATGAGAGAGTTTGTTAGGGAGCCCATTTTATTTACATGTGAACACAAAGCATCTGTGTGTAGGATTTACAACAAGGTATTAATTTTGGTTCTTTCTCGGAGGATGGGATGAAATATGGCTCGTTGTTTTTTTTGTTTTTGTTTTTGCTTTTGTTTTTTTATGCCCTTGACCAGAATCGAACCTGGGATCCTTCAGTCTACAGGCCGACGCTCTGTGCACGGAGCCAAACCAGTTAGGGCTGGCTCGTTTTCTTTTCGTTGTTGTTGTATTGTTAGGAAGAGCAAAGGCAGCACACTTACCGAAATATGTGAGTTTTCAGATTTTTGAGGTGCTAAATTTTAGTATTTATATTTACCATAGTTTTAAGAAGTCCTGATATCTATAAAATTATACTACATAATACAGTTTTTAAAAAATAATTCAATTTCTTGACTAAAGAGAAATAAGGCAAGGAAATACTCCCTTCTAGAATTCTCTTATGTTGAAAGTTCATATTTTCCAATGCAATTTGTTCTTATTTTCTGAGTAGTTATCTAGCATGTAAAACTCCATAAAGTCAGGAAAACTAAAATTTGAGCACACATTATTTATCTCCGTGGTGTGTGCTGGGTGTTTTTTGGTGTCATGGAGGTAGAGGTAGGGGGTGGTCTTTCTGAAGTGAATTTAGGTGGGATTTGCCAGGACAGTCATGGCAGGGCTTTCACATGCTCTGTGACATGGTTTATTTTACTAATCTCCTATTACTTACTGTGTTATCTGCAATTCTTTTTTCATTATTCTAATGATTTTTAAAATTTTCAACCTAATTTTGAGACTTGTCCTATTAGGGTGCCATGGGTTGTGTGGTATTGTTAGCACTTGGTCGCTGAGTGTACTTGCGACAAACAAACACTCTATATAGAATCACCACATGTTTGAGCTGGGAAGGCCTTAGAGCTGAAGGTTCGGCCCCTTTTTTTCTCATGAGAACGTTGCTCAGTGGCGTTGGACTGAATGACCCAACGTTTTCCTGACTGTTCTAGGGTAGCTTTAAAGCAAGAGCTGTACTCCTCAGGCCACACTCCCCACTACCCTGTCCTAACCTTCTCTGCTGTCCCCAGTCTCATGTCCGACACCTGCACTCCTAGATGTTTGTGCTGTAACATGGGACTCCAAAGTGTGTCCTCTTACAGAAATGCAGTGTACACAGAGCTCTTTTAAAGGAGCCACAGAGTTCCTTAGTTTGTAATGAAGTTGATATTATCAGGAGGGCTTCTTACCTTTAAAATAGGTGTTTAGATTTAAATTATATTTTAGAGATTAGTTAACATTAAACACCACTTTTTATGTGTTATTTCAAGAATGGTGACTTAGCCTGGCTGATGTGACTCAGTGGTAGAATGTCGACCTATGAATCAGGAGATCAGGGTTCGATTCCAGTCAGGGCTGGGTTGTCGGCTAGATCCCCACTAGCAACTGATCAGTGATTCTCTCTTATCATTGATATTTCTATCTCTTCTCTCCTTTCCTCTCAAAAATCAATAAAAAGTTATATTTTTTAAATGGTGTCTTAAAATTAGTTACTAAATATTTAAAGTTTTTAAAATGTATATTGGTAGTACTATTCTCTATCATATATCCTATCTAATAAAGAGGGAATATGCTAATTGACCCTCACACCATCACAAAGATGGCAGCGCCCACAGCCAATAATGAGAGAATATGCTAATTGACTGCCACCCCCTCAAAGATGGTGGCACCCATAGCCGCAAGATGGCAGCGCCCAGCCCAGGGCCAGCCTGAGGCACAGGTAACCAGGGCCAGCCGAGGCTTGCACTGCCAGCAGTGGCAGCAGCAGAGGTGTGATGGAGCATTGCCTTTCCCTGATCACCGGTTTGCCTCCCTCCCCTGAGGGTTCCCAGACTGTGAGAGGGGGAAGGCCGGGCATAGGGACTCCCACTTCAGTGCATGAATTTTCATGCACTGGCCCTCTAGAGTTTGTGTGTGTGTGTGTGTGCCTAATATGCAAATTGTCCCCTCAGGAGTTCCATCAGGAGTTTGCTCGCTATGACATGCGCTGACCATCAGGGGGCAGTGTGAACCTAAGGGAGGCCCTGGCTGGCAGCTGGAAGGCCCCAATCGGCCCTGATCGCTGGCCAGACCTAGAGACCCTACTTGTGCACTAATTTCATGTACCAGGCTTCTATCTATACTAATAAAAGGGTAATATGCTAATTAGACCAGATATCTTCTAGAGAAAACCTCGGTGGTGGGGGCAGAGGCAGTTAGGGGTGATCAGGCCGGCAGGGGAGAGCAATTGGACAATTAGGTCAGCAGGGGAGGGCAATTGGGGCGATCAGGTTGGTAGGAAAGCGGTTAGGGGTTGACCAAGCTGGCAGGCAGAGGTGGTTAGGGGCAATCAGGCAGGCAGGCGAGTGGTTAGGGGCCAGCAGTCCCAGATTGCAAGAGGGATGTCCGACTTCCGGTTTAGGCCCGATTTGGTTGAGCTGAGAGACACTCTCTCCTCCCCGCTAGCTTCCCCTCCGCCCTGTTCACGAATTTTGTGTACCAGGCCTCTAGTGTGTGTGTGTGTGTGTGTGTGTGTGTGTGTATAAAAACCTAAGCAACCATTAATGACCAAACAACCAGTCGACCAGTTGCTGTGATGCACACTGACTAGGGGGCAAACACTCAACGCAGGAGCTGCCCCCTAGTGGTCAGTGCAATTCCACAACCAACCTCCTGCTGCCCCTCCCCTAGGCCAGCAGGCCCTGATCAACCCCCATTGGGACTGGACAAGATGCCCTCAATCACCCCAATCACTGGCCAGGCTGAGGGACCCCCAACCCATGCATGAATTTGTGCACTGGGCCTCTAGCATAATGCATACTATTCTAGTATATTAACATCCTGCAACATCTCCTCAGAGGGAGCAAACTCAGCTGTCTTATGGTGGGATCTCTGGACACAACTCCGGGTTTTCGCTCAGGAACAGTGGACAGGGTGCCCTGCAGCCTGGCGTGGGGCACATGCGTTTGAGGGGTTAATACAGACAGATTCCACATTGTACAGTATCCTCAGCTCACTGCCTTTTGGGAGAAATGTATTGACTGACTCTCATTTCCGCCATTCCTTTTCAGGCTGCTGTACAGCTTAGCCTTTAATGCCCGGTTTCTGAGGCACCTTTGGGTTCTCATATCCTCAATGACAACACAGATGATCACCGGGTATGTATCCCACAGATGTAGAAACTGAGCTTAAGGATGTGGGAAGTAGCAAATAATAAAAAAAATACTGTCTGATATGTTAAGTACTGCTTATATCTAGCTTATTTCATACTAGAAGATAGCTTCTAGCTGGTCTGTTTCACAAAAAGAAGTAAAGTAACCAGTGCCAATCACACAGCAGTTCATCTGAGGGCAAATTTCTCTTAAAAATCTTAGTCATTTTTGGAAATCAGAGACTTGACATTTCTTTGTTCCATATGACTTGCCTGTGCTTTTGAGATTGAAAATACAGATTTGAAGCAAATTTTTCAAACATTTTTATTGATTTTGGAAAGGAAGGGAAAGGGAGATAGAAACGTCAGTGATGAGAGAGAATCATTGATTGGCTTCCTTCCTCCTGCTCGTCCTCCACTAGGGAAAGAGCACGAGACCCAGGCATGAGCCCTGACCAGGAATTGAACTGTGACCTCTTGGTTCATAGTTCGATGCTTAACCACTAAGTGACACTGGCGAAGCTGAAGCAAATTTAGTGCCATTACAAATATTAAAAGACACCAAATATTGCAGAAGTTGGTTTTTAAAACTTTATGTTGAAATAATTTAATTTTTCTTATCTGAATCATTATGTCACTTGAAGGCAAGAATTTTTACATGTTGAAACTGAATGAGTACCAGGTAGAGAAATGAATGTTCATGCAAACTGTCTTAGGCTATTCCCATAAGGAATGACCCCTCTGACAGAGGTCTAAGTTGGTGCCTCCACACTGTCCCTGTGTGACTCAGTTTCCTGGGAACAACTCAGGATGCACCTGCATGTGAGGCTCATGCCCCGGAGATACAGCCTGGTCCAGCGCCCAGCTGGGATTCAGCCCACAAGAATGAGAGGAAGGCCCAGGCTTAGGGCAAGACTGTAAAGAAGAGTGTTTCTTCTTCTCTTGCTTTCTTCTGGTGTTTGGCTTCTTTGGAGGCGAGGGAAAAGAAGTGGAAAGAAGGGATGTTTGGGGGGCGAGGATAGTGTCCAGCATCTGAGTGAGCCGTTATCTGCAGTGCAGTTAGGTGTGATGTGTTAGATGGGTGAGGCATCTCGTGTGGAGGGTTCTGACCTCAAGCTTTTCAATGTGGTTTGCAGAGAAAGGAGGGTCCTGTTTTGGTGCCTTAGTGACAGGGACAGTCAGCCTTGAGTGAGAGGAGCCATGTGTCCAAGTCATCTGTACAGAGCTGGCCACATCTCATCTAGTGTGGCTTTGTGGAAGTAGATATTCACAGTGCCCACAGCATCGATGGCCCCAGGGTTGACTGGACATGCTGTAGCGGACCATGGGACCTCCTTCAGCCGTGAGAGAAAGGGAGCTGATTGCAGGGGCTGAAGTATGTGTGATACATTATAGCCCTTGACAGGCGGGGAGACGCCAGACCTCGCTCAGGACTCCCTCACCTTAGACTGCTCTGTGTGGTCAGTGACCACGGGTAAAAGCAGAAGCAGAGCTGGGAGATGAACTTGGACAATAGAGACAGGGCCCGGATAGAGAAGGGGAGACTTTCCTCCTGCAGCTCTGATGGAGTTCACTGCTCCCCAGTGTGAATGTTCCTGAATGTTAAGTAGCTGGATACATTTTTCATGGCCCCAGATGGTCTGCTTTGTTGAATGTGTTAAATAGAGGGGGCGGGGGCATTTCCGCATAACAATAAAGTGTGCGCCTTGCATACTGCCACTGTCCTCCGAGAGCCATCCCTGGGCCCCGTGAAAAGAGAGTAGCCGGTTGGTTCCTGGGTTTTAGTCTGTTATTTATTAGCCTACATCGTTAGAAGGACTTCACCTCCCATGAATGTGAAGTTCCCTGATTGTGTTTGTCTGGTGTCGTGTCTTCTCTCCTTGCCCTTCAGGTCGATGGTGCCGCTGCTTCAGGTGATATCAAGGGGCTCTCCCATGTCCTTTGAAGATTCCAGCCGCATCATCCCGCTCTTCTACCTGTTCAGCTCCTTGTTTGGTCACTCTCTGATCTCCATACATGATAATGAATTCTTCGGGGACTCCATAGACGGTGAGACCTGAGGAATCCACTTGTTGCTGGCCCCTTGTCCTCACCTCTCCATGCTCAGGAAGGACAGGGAAGCTTTCTAAGTCTGTCGGTGTGTGAGAACTTTCCTCAAATTGTGATGGGAGTTGGCTTGTTTTCCAGCTGCAGGTCAGAGACAATCATCCCTGATGCCTTTCACTCTGGAAGAGCTGGTGGTGCTGTCCCGCTGCCTCCGTGATGCCTGCCTTGGGATCATCAAGCTAGCTTACCCGGAGACCAAGCCCGAGGTCCGGGAGGAGTACGTCACCGCGTTTCAGAGCATCGGGGTGACCACGAGCGCTGAGATGCAGCAGTGCATCCAGATGGAGCAGAAGCGGTGGATCCAGCTGTTCAAGGTCAGATGCAGCACAGGGGTACTCTCCTTCCCACATCAGTAGGCGGGATTCGCAGTCCCACAGCTTGTAAATTAAGTCATTTTGTTTGCCTTTTGTTGTTGTTTTATTTTGGGGTTTTTTTGGGGAGGGGTGTTTGTTTTGCTATTTTAGATGTATATCTAGTTCCTTTTTTTTTTTTTTTTTTTTTTTTTTTTTTGCTAATTCTCACTCAAGGATATTTTTTCCATTGATTTATAAAGAGAGTGGAAGAGAAGGGAGAGACAGAGAAACATTGATCTGAGAGAGACACATTGATTGGTTGCCTCCCACACTCATCTCGACCCCAGCCAGGGATTGCACCTGCAGCTGAATACGTGCTCTTGATTGGAATTGAACACACAACTCTTCAGTCTGTAGGGCAACATGCAAAACTGGCTAGGTCTCTTTTTAAAAAAAAATTAAATTTGTTGGGGTGACATTGGTTAATAAGATTATATAGGTTTCAATTGTATATTTCTTATTGCTTGTTTGGTTTTTTGTTCATCCTCACCTGAGGATAATTTTCCATTGATTTTTTTAAATTTTACCTATTTATTTTTTATTAAATTTATTGATTTGACATTGGTCAACATGAACATAGGTTTCTGATGGGGGGTTCTTTTATTTAAAATATGTTTTTATTGACTTCAGAGAGGATCAGTGATGAAAGAGAATCATTGATTGCCTGCCTCTTGCCTCTTTTTTTTTTTTTTTTTTTTTTTTTTTTTTTTTTTTTTTTTTTTTTTTTTTTTTTTTTTTTTTTTTTTTTTTTTTTTTTTTTTTTTTTTTTTTTTTTTTTTTTTTTTTTTTTTTTTTTTTTTTTTTGCCAGTAGATGGTTCTATCCACTGAGCCAAACCAGTTAGGGCTGTCTTATTAATTTTTTTGTAAAGTGTTTTTGTCCTCTGTTTCATTCAATTCTGCTCTAATTTTTATTATTTCCTTCTGCTGACTCCTTTTTCTAGTTCTTTAAGATGTGATGTTAGGTTATTTACTTGGGATTTCTCTTGTTTCTTGACATAGGCCTGTAATGACCCTCTTAGTACTGCTTTCACTGCATCACAGAAGTTCTGATATGTCATATTGTCATTCTCATTTATATATCTTGCTAGGGGCCCAGTGCACAAAAATTTGTGCATTCGGGAGGTCCCTCAGCCCAGCCTGTGCCCTCTCGCAGTCTGGGACCCCTTGGGGGATGTCCACCTGCTGGCATGCCTGGTCAGCCTGGGTGAGGGGCTGATGGCTGATTGCAGGCTGGCCAAGCCCCCCAGTGTGGACCCTCACCCCACTGGGGTGTGGCCAGCCTGGGTGAGGGGCTGAGAGCCGTTCTCAGGCTGCCCACAGCCCCTTCAGGTTTTGGGTCCCTACTGGGCTGCCTGGCCAGCCTGGGTGATGGGGTGAGGGCTATTTTCAGGCTGCCCACAGCCCCCCAGTGGGGACCCTCACCCCATTGGAGTGTGGCCAGCATGGGTGATGGGCTGAGGAGCGTTTTCAGGCTTTCAGGCTGCCCACAGCTCCCATTGACCCAATATCCCAGCAAGTCTGGCTGGAAGCAGGTTTCTGGGGTTTATTTATTTTTTATAATTGATACTGTTCCTTTAAGCCGAGGCCTAGGCAGGTAAGAAAGCCTCCTGTTTGCTTCAGCTCAGTGGTTTCTATAATTGAAAGAATGTTGCCTTAGTAGACTCTAGGCAGGCAATTTCCTCCATCGCTGGTGCAACGGAAGCCTGCTGTTTGCTTCAGCTCTGAGGCTTCTATAATTGCAACAGTGTTGCAACTATGTTGTTGCCTTGAGCACAGAGAGGCCCAGCTGGCTGGCAGACAGCTTACTCCTGGTGCAATGGAAGCTGCCTGTTTACTCTAGCTCTGTGACTCCCAGCCTCCGTCTTGGCTGGGTTAATTTGCATACAGCTGCTCTGATTGGCTGGTGGGCGTGGCTTAGGAGTCTCATAGAAACGGTCAATTTCAATATTACTCTTTTATTAGATTAGATGATCTCATCTTTTATTCTTTAACTCCGTCATTTTTTAGTAGTATGTTTCTTAATCTCCATGTATTTGTGGGTTTCTTTACTTCCTTTTGGCCATTCATTCCTAATTTCAAGGCATTGTGGTCAGAGAATATGCATGGTGTAATTTCAACCTTCTTGAATTTGTTGATGCTAGTTTTGTGACCCAACATGTCATCTATCCTTGAGAATGTTCCATGTGCACTGGTGAAGGCTGTATAATCAGATGTTCCAGAATGAAAGGTTCTGTAAATGACAGTGTTCATTTGGTCTAGTGTTTCATTTAAGGTCAGTATTCCTTTATTGACTTTCTGTTTGGTTGATCTGTCTAGGAGCTGTCAGTGGAGTATTGAGGTCTCCAGCTATGATTGTGTTTTGATCTGTTTCTCCCTTTAGCTGTGTGAATAGTTGTTTTATATATGTTGGTGCCCCCTGGTTGACTGTATATATATTAATAAGTGTTATGTTTTCTTGATGTAGTGTTCCCTTTATCATTATTGTCTCTTATCTTTGTTACCTTGCAATCCGTTTTGTCAGATACAAGTGTGGCTACATGTGTTTTTCTGCAGATGTTATTTGCTTGGAGAATCATTTTCCATGCTTTTACTTTGCAAATACTTTTTTCTTTGCAGCTTAGATGTGTCTCTTGTAGGCAGCATATGGTTGAGTTTTGTTTTTTTATCTGCTCTGCTACTTGGTGCCTCTTTTTTTGCCAGTATTGTTTCTAAGCAGAGAAGTGAATAATCTATTTATGCCCTTAAAAGAGTTCGCAAAGAAAAGGTGGGGGGAGGGGGGTGGTAAGTCTAGAAACAGAGATACCAATTAGGAGGCTGTTCCCATAACTGAAGAAGAAAAGAGATAACTCTTAGGTTTGGGTCTTGAGCAATTGGGGGTATAGTGGTAACATATACTGATGAGGAGACAGGAGGGAACACATTTGATGTGGAAAGACAAAAGGTCTTCTTTTGGATGTGTCCAACTTGAGATGTCTATGATGCACCCACTTGGAAAAGTCTGATTACCTTTGGATGGCTGTGTCTGGAAGTCCAGGGCTGAAAGGAAGGTCTGGGCTGGAGATAAGAATTTAGGAGTCCTGAGCATGTTGTGATGTTTAAAGCAATGGGAAGGGATGACGTCCCTTTTGGGGAGGGTGTAGATGGCAAAAACAGAGTCCGGGATGGAGGCCAAGGACATGACAACATTAATCACTGGGGTGTGGCGAAGAGGAGGTAGCCTTTCACAGGAGACTGAGTGTGAGCTGCCAGGGAGATAAGAAGAAAAACATGGAGTGTGGTTTGGGGGAAAATAGGCATAAAAGCCAAGAGAAGAGAGAGATTCAGAAAGATACTGGGATTGATATGTCAGGCAGCCCTGGGCCAGACCCTTCCCTAGTAGACAGCTCTGCTCCTCGATGTCTGCTTTGCACTGCACTGGTCTGCATTGCTGTGCTTTGCTCTCCATTCTGTGCCAGTCTGCTCTGCTCCAGTGAGACATCTTCGGTGTTTTAGCTCACTCTTCCATCTTTGATGGAAAAGAGAAGTGCGCTTCCTCTGTGCCTCCTAATTGGTGAATTCAGACCACTTACATATAGGGTAATTGATTATTTGAGGCTAGCTCTGTGCCTCCATTGGTTCTTTTCCTTTGTGTTTCTGTCTGTTGTTTTTGTTTGGTGGTATTTCATACTTCTTTCCTCTTTTTTTTTAAGCTTAATGTCCTGGTTTGGGGATTTTGTGTGTGGTTATCATTAGGTTTATAAAAAATGAAGTCGCATACATACCATAGTTGTTTGTCTTTTGAGTGCGTCTGATCTTCATTCTCCTTTGCTAGTTCAGACTTTTACCGTCTCCCCCCTTTTTATGTTTTTGTTGTCACAAATAATCCCTGTTTATGCTGTAAGTTTTGTGGTGATCTTACTCATAGTATTATGACCTTATGTTCTCTGTTTCAGGTAAAATAAGTCCCTTGAGTATTTCCTGAAATGGAGGTTTTCTGGTAATAAACTCCTCAGCTTCTGTATATCTGGGAACATCTTTATTTCTCCTCCATATTTAAAGGGTAAATTTACTGTATATATTATTCATATCTAGTAATCTCTGTCTTTCAGACGTTTGAATATTTGATTCCACTCTCTTCTGGCTTGTAGAGTTTCTACTGAGAAGATGGATGAAATTCTGATGGGTTTTCCTTTGTAAAAGATCACTCCCTTCTTTTCCTGGCTGCTCTGAGAATTTTTGTCATTACTTTTTGACAGTTTTAATACCAAGTGCCTTGGAGATGGCCTGTTTGGATTGAGGTAATGATGTGTTCTGTTTGCTTCTTGGATTTGAGGATCTAGTTCTTCCCATAGGTTTGGGAAATTGTCATCTACTGTTTGTTTGAATAGACTCTTCATTCCCTGTTCCCTCTCCTCCTCCTCCTCTGCAATGCCTGTAATTCTAATATTGCTTATTCTGATAGAGTCAGATGGTTCTTATAGAGCTCTTTCATTTTTCTTTATGCTCAGGTCTCTCTCTTTTTTCCTCTGCATCATTTCTTGATTCCTATCTTCAATATCACGAATTCTTTCCTCCACCTGGTTGACTCTGTTTTCTATGCTCAGTAGTTCACTATTAATCTTAATTGCATGCTTCATTTCCGGGATTTCTAATTGATTCTTTTACAAAGTTCCAATCTCTTTCATAAAATACCTGTTATGTTCATTGATTTGTTTTCTGAGTGTACTAAATGCTTGTCTATATTTTCTCGTATTGTTGAGTATTTTCAGAACTGCAATCTTGAAATCTGTCATTAATATCACATATTTCGATGTGTTCCAGCTTGCTTTCTGTGGATTTTTTTATTTTCTTTCTGCTCATCCTCATTACTGTGGTTATTCATGGTATTTGCTATTCTCCTTTCCCTGGGCATGAGTAAATGCCTGTCTATATTAATGGCCTTCTATATAGCAGCTTTCTCTGAGTAGGTCTTTCTGCTATGTTCCAGTAGATGGTGAATTGCAAGACTTTTTACCTCTGTAATCTCCCATTCTTGACCTCCACAGCTTCTGTAAGAGAGTATAGCCAACACTGCTTACGGGTTGCATTTGTTTTGCCTTCATCATAATGGTGACCCTTTGATCTCCTCAAGCATACCTCCTAACTACAGTCACAGAGGAAAACAGTGGTTCTACTGCAACAACTCTTGGTTTACAAATAATATGCTCCTGGACCCGACTCCAAGGGCAACAGGAGGCGAGTTTTGGGAGTCCAAGTGGCGGCAGGGCTCTATGGTTCCATTTCTTTGTCTGAAATACCACTGCCAGCCTGACAGTGGAGAACCCCCTGCTCTGTCAGGCTTCTGCTGACTCAGATACTGTTTGCTCCCTTGCTGCTTGCCCTGTGGAGCTAGCACCCACCTCCACCCCCACCTCCTCCTCCTTCCTGCGCTCTTTGTTTCTCCTGGCCAAAGGAAGTGCCTGCTTCAGCAGGCTTTCTCCTCTTCGCTGGCCAAGCTTTGAGCTCCTGACTGCAGGGCTGCATCTGCGGGCCGGCTGCGTTTCCTCCGTTCCCATCTCCCCATTTATTCCTGGCTGCCCACCTTTAGATGTTTCACTGCGTGGGTTTCTCAGGTGTGCATCTGTGTTGAGCAGGGATTTCTTTGTTGAATTATAGTTGGTTAAGCTGATGAAATTTCAAGGGGAAAGGACAAGGTGTGCTGTCACAGCACCATTCCTCTGATGTCACTCTTCCATTGACTTTTAGTGAAAGAAGAGAGGGAGAGAAAAATAGTGACGCAAGAGAGACACATTGATTGGTTGCCTCGGCATGTGTCCTGAGTGGGCCCAGGTATGCGTCTTTGACTAGGAATTGAACCCTCAGCCCTTCAGTGCACAGGCCAACACCAACCACTGAGCACACCAGCCAGGGCTCAAGTGTACATTTCTGTAATACATGATCTGCATATTGCATTGTATGCTCACTACCCAAAGTCAGATCATCTTCCATCACCATATTTTGGCTCTTCCTACCCTTTTCTACCCCAGCCCTTGACATTTGCCTTCTTTAAAACCTCGTTTTTACATTGTTAAATGCATCTGTGAAAATTGCTCTAGGTACTTTTGGTGACAAGGTAAAACGCAAATAAAATTTGTAATGTTTTTATTTTTGTTTTTTCTAAAAGATCTCTTACAAATTTTTATTTTTTAAATCTTTTAAGAAATAACATTAGTGGAATAAGGTTGTCAATTTAATCGAAGTTGAATATAAATTATTTTAAACCATCTCTGTCTTTAACCACGCAAAAGGGTAGTTAGCAGATTCCCTGGCTGGAATGTTGGCAGGAAACTGCCACGACTGAGAGAGACTGTAACTATTGGGGTAGAAAAAAAGAAAAGCAAAAGGGTGCTTGACTTCCCATGAAATTTCTGCATCAAACACATCTAGTCAGCTAAAATTGCTCATTAAAGGAGTGAGAGCAGAAGAAATGCATTTTCCAAATTGAATGCTAGATTTACAGTCCGTTTAATACTGGCGACCTCTCGCGCACTAATGCTCAATTCGAGTCATCAGCTGTCCCTTTAGGTCTTTTATCACTGCTTTTGTCAAGCTATCTATTTAATTGAAAGAAGTTAATTGAATGAAAATGATCAACTAAGCTTGTATTAATATTGCTAATGGAATTTTCTTCTTGGCCATGTTTGGAGAAAGATGTCAAGCTAGACTTTAGGAAAGGCCCATTAATGCTTGCACTTAACCTGATGGGCTAATTAAGGGCTGCTTATTCATCCTACGAGCGCATGACAGTCTCTATCCAGCCGACTGTGCCTGATTTTACAACACATTTCACTTATGAGCACGGGCATTAGCAGCAGAGAGAGTAACTGATAATGTTTTGATTGTACTGAATACAGTCCTAATGCATCATTGAATTTATAATTTGTGCAGATGGATGTAATAAGTGTTTGCATAATTTATTTTATTACCTATTTCTGTATTCCCAAGTAAACTTTGAAGGTCACCTGTTGAGCCCTTAATATATTCTTTCTTAAATATTGACAAATTTGCAACTTTTCTAAGTTAAAAATAAGCTATGTACCTGTTTAAAACCCATAATTCTTATGTAAACATTTCCTGGATATGAGTATTATGGTAGCATATGTGTTTTCCTTTATTTAATTAAGCTCTGGAATCTCTGTTAATAAAGCTTTCCATTTTGTAGATATAAAGTATTGTGTACAGTATCAGATAATCTCATTATTTTATAGCACCTATGAGAATTTAATAATTTTCATATGACAGGCTTATCTTTTGAACCTAGGAATCGCTGACTTTAATAATACTGTGTATTTTCCCCTTGGCCGTACTTATTTTGTTTAATCATTAAATGAAAATTTCATAGTGAATTTTTTTATGCCTCAAAATGACTTATTACCACTTTGTTAGGGATTGAGGTATTTTTGAAAGCTAGGGTGACAGTTCACTTTTTTGGGTAAAGGATTGTTTTAGGTTTGAAATTGAGTTGTTACAAAGACTATTTGAGTTTAAAACATAATTGTTTGCAGTTTTTTTAACACGATTTCTGTTCTTTGAGGGAAAAATGTTAATTGAGCCAAGGTCTAAAAATAAAATCAAGGTATAGTCTTTGAGTAGAAAAACGTTCAGCTGCTATTAGGTTTTCTTTACTTAAGGATGTTCTATGAGGTTAAGGTAGAAAAGATGCTCTCTAAGGTGAAATAACAAGAACCCCCCTCAGTGGACACTGTTCTGGGCAGTATTCTAAGAGCTTTGCGAATATTAAAGGACTTAATGTGTTGACTCTGAGGTTACAGTTGAGGTCGCACAGGTAGTGGGTGGAGAGCACCAGAGTAAACTGTCGGCAGGTGTTCTATATTGCAGCGCCACAGTGGGGTGAAGAATTCAAGGTAGAATCAACCAAGAAGGCAGAATTGCAGTTGATGAGACCTGACTCCCTTGACCGCCAGCCCTTCTCCTTTTCAGGCCCACGCGGGCCTCTGGCACTGACTTCTGGAGAGGCTATTGGCTGGTCACAGATTAGTGCGTTAAGTGGAGAGAGTCATCTTTCTTCATCACTATGGGAACTGGGGTCAGTCTCTAAGGCCTGCGTTGACACTGCTAAAACAGTTTATGCATTTATCAAATTCATAAACCCCTCCTGGCATGTCATCTATAGCTGTGATTGCTTTAGCCCATGTGCACTCCCAGATGACATGCACGTGTGCAGCTCCCCCACAGGAGGAGATGTGGAGGGGCAGGAGGGACTCGTGTCCTGCCTGCCACACCTGGCTAGACAGAGAGGGCATAGTATGAGGGTTGTCACTGTCCTGGTATTGATTGGTGTTTTTCCATTTCAAAAGTTAAGTCCAAACAACAGCAGACAGACCCTAGCCGTGACCCTAGCACGCCACTGGCATCTGAATGTTAACTGAGAGGCACAGAGCAGTGGCCTGTGTCCTGGTGGAGCTATGCCACGTCCTCCTGTCTTCTAGGAGACTGTTTGCTTTGTTTTTTACTAGGAAGGAGAATGGAAATGTGCTGGGAGCGCTGTTGTCTTTATAAACACACCCATTTGAGTGGTGACTGAGGCCTGGACAAGCTCTGGGAGCCACTGCAGCAGCAGTCCACGTCCGATGCTCTGTAACTACAGGGGAGGGGGTCTTGCTCCCGTGCTGGTGTCATAACTGAGGCCAGACCGAGTCCTTGATCTTCAGTGTCATTTTTTATACAGTGAACAAGACAGACATCCAGCTAATCACAGTGAGATAGGACAGACACCCAGCTAATCCCAGTGAGATTGGACAGACATCCAGCTAATCCCAGTGAGACAGGACAGACACCAGCTAATCCCAGTGAGACTGGACAGACACCCAGCTAATCCCAGTGAGACAGGACAGACACCCAGCTAATCCCAGTGAGACAGGACAGACACCCAGCTAATCCCAGTGAGACAGGACAGACACCCAGCTAATCCCAGTGAGACAGGACAGACACCCAGCTAATCCCAGTGAGACAGGACAGACA
>PVJC01006791.1:0-53678 GCA_004026665.1 Murina feae | reverse complement strand
GTCTACCTGCTGGGGGCCTGCCCCCAGGCTTGGAGCAGGCACCCCCTCTATGTTGATCTTTCAGACTCTTGCCCTCCCCTGCATGTTGTTCTCTTTTTTGAGCTGTGGCCAGGGCTGGGTGCTGCCTGCCTCCCAAGCTTGCCTACTGCCCATCTTCCTCCAGCCACCAGAAAGCAGGGCAAACCCCACCTCGTGGTCAGGCCAGCCTTTTCCTGCTCCCTGATCCCTGGAAGGGACCTGGGGAGCCGCCAAGCAGGCCCCCAGCCCCAAGAGCTTACTTTCCCACTCCCCAGTGCCCCCTGAAAGGGCCTGTGGAGCCACCAAGCAGGCCACCGACTCTTTCCCAATCACCAGTCCCCTGCTGCTTTCCTTTCCCACTCTCTGGTGCTGCCAAGGGATCTGGGGAGCCACCAAGCAAGACCCCGGCCCCTGCAGCCTTGCTTTCCTGCTCTCTGGTGCCCCACAAAGGGACTGGGAAGCCTCCAAGCAGGCCCTCAACCCCCACTGCCCCTTTCCTGCTCCCCGGTGCCCTGCAAGGGGCCTGGGCAGCTGCCAAGCAGGCCGAGATCCCCCACCCCCGCCACCTCTTTCCCGATCCCCGATGCCCCTCAAAGGGCCTGGGAAGCCGGCAAGCAGACCACCACCTCTTTCTCGCTCGCCGGTACCCTGCTGCCTTGCTTTCCCACTCCCCGGTGCCCCGCAAAGTACCTGGGGAGCCGCCAAGCAGGCCCCTGGCCCCCACCGCCTCTTTCCCACTCCCCGGTGCCCCTCAAACGGTCTGGGGAGCTGCCAAGCAGGCCGCCAACCCTGCTTCCTCTTTCCCACTCACGGGTCCTGGGTCCTGCTCTCTGTATACTCGGGAGGTCCCTCAGCCTGGCCTGTCCCCTCTCACAGCCTGGGACCCCTCTGGGGCTGTCCACCTGCTGGGGTGCCTGACCAGCCTAGGTGAGGGGCTGATGGCTGTCTCCAGGCTAGCCAAGCCCCCCAGGAACGTCCCTCACCTCATTGGGTTGTGGCCAGCATGGGTGACGGGCTGATTGGCGCTTTCAGGCTTTAAAGCTGCCCACAGCTCCCATTGACCCAATGTCCCAGCAAGGCTGGCTGGACGCAGGTTTCTGGGGTTTGTTTATCTTCTATAATTGATGCTGTTCCTTTAAGGCGAGGCCTAGACATGTAACGAAACCTCCTCTCTGCTTCACCTCGCCGTGTCTATAATGACGCAATGTAACTCTTAGACTAAGGCCCATCCTGCTGTTTCCTTCAGTTCCTGAGGATTCTATGATTGTTATTATGTTGCAAACGTGTGTTTTGCTTGAGGATGAGTGGAGCGGAGCGGGCTGTAGTTTCACTTTCGCTCCTACTGCAATGGAAGCTGCCGTTTACTCAGGTCCCTGAGTGGCAGCCGCCATCTTGGCTGGGCTAATTTGCATACAGTCGCTCTGATTGGCTGGTGGGCGTGGCTTACCCTGTCCTGGAGAAATGGTTAATTTCAATATTACGCTTTTATTAGTTAAGATTTCTAGTTCCGTACTATTATGGGCAGAGAAGATGCTAGACATTATATCAATCTTCCTAAATTTATTGATCCTTGTTTTGCATCCTAGCATATAGTCTCTCTGAGAGAATGTTTCACATGCACTTAAAAAGAATGTGTATACTGCTGCTTTTTGTTTGACATGCTCTGAAGACATAGTTAAATCCATGTGATCTAGAGTGTCATATAAGGCCATTGTTTTCTTGTTGATTTTCTCTCTGGAAGATCAATTTATTGATGTCAACAGGGTGTTAATATTCTCTAATCTGTCTGTATTCCTGTCATTCTCTTTCTTTATGCCCATCTGGATTTGCTTTATATATTTAGGTGTTCTTATGTTGGGTGCATAAATGTCTATAAGGGCTTTATCCTCAAGATGAATTACTCTCTTTAAAATTATGTAGTGTTTTTCCTTGTATTTTATTATAGCCTTTGTTTTAAAATTCATTGTGTCTGATATAAATACTGCTACCCAATGTATTTTTTAAGTTTCCATTTGCATATTATCATGTTGATTTGCTGATGGTAGTCATGTTCAGCTACTCTTTAGTTGGTTATTTAGGTTGATTGTTCTAAACTTCAAATTTTTTTCAGTGTAATCTATTTTTTTTTGCTTAAAGTATTAAAACAAGTGACAGAGAGGTCTCCATTTATTCCCCTTGCCCTTCCCCCCTCCTCCCCAACCCCCCAGTTTCTTGTGTCCATCAATCATGCTCCCATGCATGCATGCAAGTCCTTCAGTTGATCTCAGAATTTCCCCCCAACCCTCCCCAGCCTTCCAGCTGTAGGATGATAGTCTGTTCAAAGCTGTTCTGTCTCTGCATTTGTTTATGTTTATCATTTTATAATGGACTTTATTATCAATAAATAAGTGAGATCATGTGGTATTTTTCTTTTATTGACTGGCTTATTTCACTTAGCATAATGCTCTCCAGTTCCATCCATGCTGTTGCAAATGGTAAGAATTCCTTCTTTTTTGCTGCAGCATAGTATTCCATTGTGTAGATGTACCACAGTTTCCTAATCCATTCATCTGCTGATGGGCACTTAGGCTGTTTCCAATCTTAGCTATGGTAAATTGTGCTGCTATGAACATAGGGATGCATATATCCTTTCTGATTGGTGTTTCTGGTTTCTTGGGATATATTCCCAGGAGTGGGATCACTGGGTCAAATGGGAGTTCCATTTTTAATTTTTTGAGGAACTCCAAACTGTCTTCCATAGTGGCTGCACCAGTCTGCATTCCCACCAGCAGTGCATGAGGATTCCTTTTTCTCCACATTCTCTCCAGCACTTCTCATTTGTTGTTTTGTTGATGGCAGCCATTCTGGCAGGTGTGAGATGATACCGCATTGTTCTTTTCATTTGCATCTCTCATATAATTAGTGACTTTGAGCATGTTTTCTTATGTCTTTCTACCTTCTGTATGCCTTCATTTGAAAAGTATCTATTTAGGTCTATTGCCCATTTTTTGATAGGATTGTTTATCTTCCTTTTGTTAAGTTGTATGAGTTCCCTGTAAATGTTGGATATTAAACCCTTATCCGTGATATCATTGGCGAATATATTCTCCCATACAGTGGGCTTTCTTTTTGTTTTGTTGATGGTTTCCTTTGCTGTGCAAAAGCTTTTTATTTTGATGTAGTCCTATTTGTTTATTTTGTCTTTAGCTTCCATTGCCCTAGGAGCAGTATCAGTGAAGAAATTCCTTCGGCACATGTTTGCAATTTTGCTGCCTGTGTATTCCTCTAGTATTTTTATGGTTTCCCATCTTATGTTTAAGTCCTTTATCCATTTTGAGTTTATTTTTGTGCATGGTATAAGTTGGTGGTCTAGTTTCATTTTTTTGCATATATCTGTCCAATTTTCCCAACATCATTTATTAAAGAGACTGTCTTGATTCCATTGTATGCTTTTGCCTCCTTTATCGAATATTAATTGGGCATAGTGGTTTGGGTCTATTTCTGGATTCTCTATTTTATTCTATTGATCTATATGTCTGTTCTTGCGCCAGTACCAAGCTGTTTTAAGAACAGTGGCTTTGTAATATAGCTTGATATCTGGTATTGACATCCCACCTACTTTGTCCTTCTTTTTCAGGATTGCTTTGGCTCTTCGGGGTCTTTTTTTATTCCAGATGAATTTTTGTATAGTTCATTCTAAGTCTGTAAAATATGCCATTGGTATTTTAATGAGAAGTGCGTTGAATTTATAGATTGCTTTCGGTAGTATGGACATTTTAATGATGTTGATTCTACCAATCCATGAACATGGTATATTCTTCCATCTGTTTAGGTCTTCCTCTATCATTTTTTCAATGTCCTGTAGTTTTCTGAGTAGAGGTCTTTTACTTCTTTAGTTAAGTTTATTCCTAGGTATCTTAATTTTTTTGGTGCAGTGGTAAATGGGATTGCTTTTTTAGTCTCTTTTTCTATAAGATCACTATTGGTGTATAGAAATGCCATAGATTTATTGGCATAAATTTTGTATCCTGCTACATTGCCAAATTCCTTTATTAAGTCTAATAGTGTTTTAATAGAGTCTTTAGGGTTTTCTATGTACAATGTCATGTCATCTGCAAATAAGGACAGTTTTACTTCTTCTTTTCCAATTTAAATGCCTTTTATTTCTTCTTCTTGTCTAATCACAATGGCTAATACTTCCAATACTATATCGAACAGGAGTGGTGAGGTTGGACATCACTGTCTTGTTCCTGTTCTAAGGGGAAATGGTTTTAGTTTTTGCCCATTGAGTATGATGTTGGCTATGGGTTTGTCATATATGGCTTTTATTATGTTGAGGTATGATCCTTCTATTCCCACCTTGCTGAGAGTTTTTATCAAAAATGAGTGTTGGATTTTGTCAAATGCTTTTTCTGCATCAATTGATATGATTATGTGGTTTTTATCTCTCAATTTGTTTATGGGATGTATCACGTTTGATTTGAGGATATTGTACCATCCTTGCATCCCTGGGATAAATCCTACTTGGTCATGGTGTATGATCTTTCTGATGTACCGCTGTATCTGGTTAGCTAGGATTTTAGCATCTATGTTCATGAGGGATATTGGTCTGTAATTCTCTTTCATTGTGTTGTCTCTATGTGGTTTTGGTATTAGGGTAATGCTTGCTTCATAGAATGAGTTTGGGAGTGTTCCTTTCTCCTGAATTTTTTGGAGTAGTCTCAGGAGGACAGGTTTTAGTTCTTCCTTGAATGTTTTGTAAAACTCCCCTGTGAAGCCATCTGGTCCGGGGCTTTTATTTACTGGAAGCTTTTTTTTTTTTGCATTTTGTGTTAACTTTATTCTTTTTTTATTTAATTACATAAAGTATTACAAATATTAGTAGAAATACCTTTTTTCCCCTGCCCTTCCCCCAGCCTCCTTTACCCCCCAGTGATTTGTGTCTTTTGGTTATGCTTAAATGCATGCATAAAAGTCCTTTGGTTGATTTATTACGCCCCCAATCCCCCCTCCGTCCTTGTTGCTTTAATTTGACAGATTGTTTGATGCTGTTCTGCCTCTGAATCTGTTTTTGTTCACCAGTTTATAATGGTTATTATTATCCATAGATGAGTGAAGACATGTGGTATTTTTCTTTCATTGACTGGCTTATTTCACTTAGCATTATGTTCTCCAGTCCCATCCATGCTGCTGCAAATGCTAAGAACTCTTTCCTTTTCACAGCAGCATAGTAATCCATTGTGTAGATGTACCACAGTTTTTTAATATTTACTGGAAGCTTTTTGATTACTGCTTCAATTTCTTCTATTGTTATTGACCTATTGAGATTTTTAGGTTCTTCCTGATTGAGTTTTGGAAGGTTGTATATTTCTAGGAATATGTCCATTTCTTTGAGGTTGTCTAGTTTGTTAGAGTAAAGTTGCTCATAGTATTTTTTAATGATCCTTTGTATTTCTCTGGGATCTGTTGTTATTTCGCCTCTATCATTTCTGATTTTGTTTATTTGGGTCTTTTTTCTTTGCTTCTTGGTGAGCCTGGCTAGCAGTTCATCAATCTTGTTTATCCTTTCAAAGAACCAGCTCTTGGTTTCATTGATCTTTTGTATTGTTTTTTTTTTTCGTCTCCGTGTCATTGATTTCTGCTCTGATCTTTATTATCTCCTTCCTTCTGCTCACTCTGGGCTTTTCTTGTTGCTCTCTTTCTAGTTCTTTGAGATATAGAGTCAGATAATTAACTACCATTTTTTCTTGTTTTTTGAGGTAGGCCTGCAGAGCTATGAATTTCCCTCTCAGGATTGCTTTCATTGTGTCCCATAGGTTTTGGATTGTTGTGTTTTCATTGTCATTAGTTTCCAGGAAGTTTTTAATTTCTTCTTTGATCTCATTGGTAGCCCAATTAATATTTAATAACATGTTATTTAGCTTCCAAGAGTTTGAATGTTTTAGATTGTTTTTATTGTAGTTTATTTCTAATATTATGCCATTATGATCTGAGAAGGTGCTTGATATAATTTCAATCTTCTTGAATTTGGGGAGACTTTGCTTGTGACCCAATATGTGATCTATTTTTGAAAATGTCCCACATGCACTTGAAAAGAATGTATATTCCGCGGCTTTGGGGTGAAATGTTCTGAAGATGTCAATTAAGTCCATCTGATCTAGTGAGTCATTTAGGATTGCCATTTCTTTGTTGATTTTTTGTCTAGAAGATTTATCCAGTGATGTCAGAGGTTTATTAAAGTCCCCTACTATGAATGTATTGTTGTCAATCTCTCCCTTGATATCTTCCAGGAGTTTTTTTTTTATGTATTTGGGTGCTCCTGCATTAGGTGCATATACGTTTATCAGGGTTATGTCCTCTTGTTGTATCAATCCCTTTAGTATTATCAAGTAGCTTTCCTTATCTCTTGTTATGGCCTTCACTTTGAAGTCTATTTTGTCTGAAATAAGTATCACTACCCTGGCTTTTTTTTTCATTTCCGTTTGCCTGAAAGAGGTTTTTCCAACCCTTCACTTTCAGTCTGTGTGAGTCCCTTATTCTGAGATGAGTTTCTTGTAAACGGCAAATAAAGGGGTCATTTTTTTATCCATTCAGCCACTAGATGTCTTTTGATTGAAGCATTTAGTCCATTTACATTTAAAGTTATTATTGAAAGGTACTTGTTTGTAGTCATTTTATTTATTGTGCCTGTGTTCTTTCTTACCTTTTTATTTCTTCTTTTTATACCAGTTCCTTTAGCATTTCTTGCATTGCTGGCTTTGTGGTGATAAACTCCCTTAGCCTTTTTTTGTCTGTGAAGCTTCTTATTTCCCCTTCAATTTTGATCAATAATCTTGCTGGATAGAGTAATCTTGGGTTCAGCCCCTTGCTTTGCATCACTTTGTAAGTTTCCGTCCATTCTCTTCTGGCCTGGTGTGTTTCTGTTGAGAAATCATTTGATAATTTTCTCTGTTTCCTTTAGGTTTTGTTTACCATTCTTTTTGTAGGTCTTTAGAATGTTTTTTTTTGGATTTTTGGGGATGTAGGGCTGTATAGCTATGAACTTCTGTCATAGAACTACTTTTGCTGAATCCCATACATTTTCAAGTGTTATGTTTTCATTTTCACTAGTTACAGGGAAATTTTTGATTTCCTAATTTATTTCTTATTTGACTTATTTGTTGCATAATAACATGGTATATATCTCCATGTATCTGTGGGGTTTTAAAATTTTTCTTATTATAGTTGATTTATAATTTCATGTTATTGTGTTCAGAAAATATGCTTGATATTATTTCAATCTTTGTGAATTTATTGAGGCTTATTTTGTGGCCTAATATGACCTCTATCCTGCAGAATATTATGTGTCCTTAAAAATTTATATTCTGCAGTTTTTAGAGGAAATTTGCAATTAATATCTAGTAGTTGATATGACCTAATGTGACATTTAAGCCCATTATTTTCTTATTAATATATTATCTGGATGATCTGTCCATTGTGTTATTGCAAACTTTTGGCCTTTATGTTCATTAATATTTGATTTATGCATTTAGGTGCTCCTATGTTTGGTGTGTAGATATTCTTGTATTGACTCCTTTACAATTATATAATGTTCATCTTTGCCTTTTTTTTACATTTTTTTCTTCTAAAGTTTATTCTGTCTGTATGAGTATTGCTACCCCAGCTGATTTCTGTTTCTATTTCATGGAATATGGTTAACCATCTGTTCACTTTCAGTTTGTATTTGTCTCTCAATTTGAAGTGATTTTCTTGTAAGCAGAGTATAGATCAATTATGTGTATTAATCAATTAAGCCACCATGCTTTTTTTTTTAAATTGAGACATTGAATTCATTTATGTTTGAATTGATAATTCATATGTCCTTAATGCCATGGTTTTGGTTTTCTTTTTTTTTTTTTCTTTTTTGGTTGTTTTTGTAGTTCACCTCTGTTCCATTCTTTTTTCTTGATCTTTTTCTGAGTGGTTTGCTGTTTTTCTTTAGTGTTTTGTTTCGGTCCTTTTCTTTTTAATCTTTATCTTTCAGAGGTTTTATGCTTTTTTATTATCTTGGAGGGCGGGGGGTGTCCTTCAGCCCAGCCTGCACCTTCTCCAATCTGGGACCCTTTGGGGGATGTCTGACTGCCAGTTTAGGCCTGATCCCTGTGGGGCATCCCTATAACAATCTGGGACTGTTAGCTCCCAACCGCTTGCCTGTGTGCCTGCCTGATTGCCCCTAACTGCTTCTGCCTTCCAGTCTGATCACCACCCCCTAAGAACTCCCCTGCCAGCCTGATCAATGCCTAATTGCTCCCCTGCCAGCCTGGTCCCCACCAACTGCCTCCCCTGCAGGCTTGGTCACCCCTAACTGCCCTCCCCTACTGGCCTGATGGCCATCTTTTGGTGGCCATCTTGTGACCACATGGGGGAAGCCATCTTGTGTGAAGGTGTGATGGTCAATTTGTGTATTACCTTTATATTATATCAGATTAGTGGCCCAGTGCACAAAAATTTGTGCACTCAGAGGGGTCCCTCAGCCCACCCTGTGCCCTCTCGTAGTCTGGGAACCCTCAGGGGATGTCCAGCTGCTGGCTTAGGCTCACTCCCTGGGCGATCAGGCCTAAGCTGGCAGTCAGACATCTCTCTGAGCCCGGGAGCTTTCAGGGGATGTTCACTTGCCAGCAGAGAGCAGGCCTAAGCTGAAGTCAGACATCCTTAGTGCTGCTGAGAAGGCTTGAGAGGCTTCCACAAACACTGCTGTACTGCCAGCCATCAGCCTGGCTTGTGGCTGAGCAGAGCTCCCCCTGTGGGAGTGCACTGACCACCAGGGGAAGTTCCTGCATTGAGCATCTATCCCCTGGTGGTCAGTGTGTGTCATACTGATCAATCATTCCCAGTCACTGTGCTGTTAGGGTCAATTTGCATATTACCCTTTTATTATATAGGATAGAGGCCTACTGCGTGGGTGGGGGCCAGCTGGTTTGCCCTGAAATGTGCCCCGGATCAGGGTGGGGGTCCTACTGGGGTTCCTGACCAGCCTGGGTGAGGGGATGAGAGCCGTTTGCAGGCTGGCCAAGGCCCTTCAGGGCAGGGGTCCCTCTGGGGTGCCTGGCCAGTCTGGATGAAGGGCTGATGGCTGTTTTCAGGCTGGTCTAGCCTCCCAACAGGGACTTTCACCCCATGAGGGTGAGGAGCTGATGGCTGTGTGCAGGTTGGCCACAGCCCCCAGCCATACAAGCACCCAGCAAGGCTGGCTGGAAGCAGTTATCTGGGATTTATTTAGCTTCTATAATTGAAACTTTGTTGCCTTGAGCGGAGGCCACAGCCTGCCTAAGCAGGCAGCTTCCTCCATCATGGGGGCAATGAAACCTCCTATTTGCTCTAGCTCTGTTGCTGCCAGCCAATATCTTGGTTGGGTTAATTTGCATGTAGTCACTCTGATTGGCTTGTGGGTATGACTTTGGATGTAGCAGAGTGACACAATTAGCATATTACTCTTTTATTATATTAGATTGTTCCTGCTTTCTCCCTCTGTGCAGAGAAAATGGGCTCTGGTCATTGTGGTTGGAATGTGCTTTGGTGATCTTGCAGGTAAGACAGAGCACATAGGCTAAGCTCCTGCCCACTGCAGCAAGCTAGAAGGTGATGTAAATAATGACACTCACCAGAACCTTCGGATCCTGCAGAATTTCTGCAGTCCCCGCAGAGGTCTCAGGGTTTCCCAGTCTTCCCTATTCAATTACGTTTTCCTGTTTTGTTATTCAGAAGCTCTTCAATCATGCCCCAGTTGTTTTTCAGAGGTAATTTCTTTCTGTATAGATGATATTTTAGTTTGCAAAAAGGAAAGGTAAGTTCAGCATCCACCTATGCCACAGCCATCTTGAATCTCCATAAAAGCTTTCATTTTAAAGTTCCAACATTATATGTTCTCAATAATATAATCAGAACATTCTGTTACTCAAATTTTGACTTCAGGTACTTATACTTTTGAACCAGGTATATGGTTATATTTGACTTATTTTAAATAATATGGAAATATATATACACACACACACACACACACACACTAGGGGTCCAGTGCATAAAAATTTGTGCACTCGGGAGGTCCCTCAGCCCGACCTGTGCCCTCTCGCAGTCTAGGACCCCTCTGGGGATGTCCACCTGCTGGCATGCCTGGTTAGCTTGGGTGAGGGGCTGATGGCTGTTTGCAGGCTGGCCAAGCCCCCCAGTGAGGTCCCTCACCCCATTAGGGTGTGGAAAGTCTGGGTGCAGGCCTGAGGGCCATTTTCAGACTTTCAGGCTGCCCATAGTCCCTTCAGGTTTTGGGTCCCTACTGGAGTACCTGGCCAGCCTGGGTGATGGGCTGAGGGCTGTTTTCTGGGTTTCAGGCTGCCCACAGCTCCCATTGACCCAACGTCCCAGCAAGGCTGGCTGGAAGCAGGTTTCTGGGGTTTATTTATCTTCTATAATTGATACACTGTTCCTTTAAGCCAAGGCCTAGGCAGGTAACACAGTCTTCTGTTGGCTTCAACTCTCAGGCTTCTATAATTGAGACAATGTGTCAAATATGTTGTTGCCTGGAGCTGAGAGAAGCCCAGGTGGCTGGCAAACAGTTTTACTCCTGCTGCAATGGAAGCCTCTTGTTTACTCAGCTCTGTGAGTGCTCACCTCCATCTTGGCTGGGTTAATTTGCATACAGTCACTCTGATTGGCTGGTGGGTGTTGCTTAGGTGTCCTGAAGAAACGGTCAATTTCAATACTACGCTTTTATTAGATTAGATTGTGGTTGGTAGAATTCTAATAGGAATCTTAATGACCTATGCCTTTGCATAATCTTTTGCCCTTGGGTTGTGTATGAAACCTGTGAATATGATGCACAATAGCTATCAGTTCATTTTTTCTCAATTTAAATTTTTTCAATTATAGCTTATATTCATTAATTTTTCTATTAGTTTTAGGTGTACAGCTCAGTGGTTAGACAATCATACGTTTTACAACATGTTCTTCCTTTTATTTCAAGTATCTAGCCTGCACCATATGTGATCATTACAGTATCATTGACTATATTCACTATGTTGTAATTTATATCCCTGTGCCTCTTTTATATACACTCATTTCTACTGCTTAAACCCTTCACCTTTTCACACAGATCTCCAACTCTCTCCTCTCTGGCTACCCTCAGACTATTCTTTGTATCTATAAATCTGTTTCAGTTTTGTTTGTTTGTTTATTCTGTTCTTTAGATTTCACATATAACTGAAATTAGATTGTATTTGTCTTTCTTTGACTGACTTATTTTACTTAGCATAAATCCCTCTAGATCTTTCCATGCTATTACAAATTATATCATTTCATTATTTTATGGCTAATATTTCATTTTATATATGTACCATAGCTTTTTTTATTCACTCAGGTATTGGTGGGCGCTTGGTTGCTTTCATATCTGTTTAAAAAATGGATATTATCCTCAGTGTACCTGGCATAATCTGGTGAGCCCTTTACTATAAGGTAAAACAGAGCATTTCCAGCTGGTCTTGAGAGAGAAAACTGCCATACTGTGGAGAGAATGATCAGCCCATAGAAGTAGATAATTGCCCCCAGTTGATAGCCAGCAAGAAAGTGAATAACTCAGTCCTATAACTATAAGACATAGAATTCTTCCAAAAACCAGTGATCTGGAAAGAGAACCCTGAGCCTTAGATGAGATTACATCCTTGGTAAACAACTTTATTTCAGCCTCATGAGACGCTTAGCAGATAGAGTTAGAAATATCGATGAGAGAGAAACATCAATCAGCTGTCTCCTGCACACTCCCCACTGGGGATGTGTCCACAGCCAAGGTACATGCCCTTGACTGGAATCAAACCCAGGACCCTACAGTCCGCAGGCTGATGCTCTATCCACTGAACCAAACTAGTCAGGGCTAAAATGGTTGTTTTAAACTGCTAAGTTTGTGGTAATTTGTTATGAAGCAATAGAAAAATAATAATATAGCAGCTTTCAACTATCTTTTCTGTTTACAATCCTATAGTGTCATAACTTTTTATCACTTAGATCCATAGGCCCAATGAAATGATGGTTTAAAAAATAAGAGAGTAAGGCTTTCAAAGTGATGTATCAGGAAATTAATATTTGCTATAGACTGAAAAACTATACTTTGCCCTTTATTTTGTCTACATACTGGGAGAAATTCCTGACATTTAAATTTTCAGGGCTCAAGATGTTACTGAAACTCTCAAAACCATTGGAAGTCTTCAAAAAATAGGTCAGTAGTTTCCTTTCTGTTCTGTACCCTTATATTGGTCTAGGAGGTTAAGACCAATCAGAAGCATCTATTTACACATGATGATAAATAATTAATTAATAGACTAGCAGTATTTTAGAGTGTTTCTCTTATTTTCCATTTTCCAAATAAAAATTATGATCTTTTGGTCTCAAAATTGCACAATATAATTGAGGTTATAAGACTTGAAATATAAAGATTTAACAAAGTTAAATAATCAGTATGATATCTACAGAGAGTATGAATGAAGTGCAAATTAAGTTGTAGAAACCACAAGTTTTCATAGAAGGGAGAGGTTATCTTAAGCTATACTTTCAGGTAGAGCTTCATAGCATAGTTGGGATTTTAAATGTAAGTAAAATTGAATAGAGGGAGAGAAGGAGGAATGATGTTCTGGTGAAGGCAAATGACTTGTAATGTGTACTTGACATCAGTGAATAAATAGACCTGCTTTCCTGAAACAGGGGGTGGGGAGTTGTGTTTCTGAATGACAATCTTGTAAAGATAATTTGTTGCCAGATGGTGGAAGAATTCAAATGCCAACTTAAAGAGTTCATTCAATAAGCATTATGTATCCTGTCATTTTGAGGACACTAATAACTTTTTACTAATATCCTATATAATAAAAGCATAATATTAAAATTGACCATCCCTTCGGAATGTCTAAGCCACGCCCACCAGCCAATCAGAGCGACTGTATGCAAATTAGCCCAGCCAACATGGAGGCCAGCACTCAGGGAGCTGAGTAAATACGCAGCGTCCGTTGCAGCAGGACTGAAACTGTTTGTGGGCCGCCTGGGCATCTCTCCGCTACAGGGAACATCATACTTGCAACATTGTTTCAATCCTAGAAGCTGAAGCAAACAGCAGGCGGGGCCTGACTTCTAAGGGAAACATTGTTTTATTATAGAAGCCAGAGCTAAAGCAGAGAGGAGGTTTCGTTAACTGCCTAGGCCCTGGCTTAAAGGAACAGTATATCAATTATAGAAGATAAACAAACCCCAGAAACCTGCTTCCAGCCAGTCTTGCTGGGACATTGGGTCAATGGGAGCTGTGGGCAGCCTGAAAGTCTGAAAACAGCCATCAGCCCCTCACCCATGCTGGCCACACCCAAATGGGGTGAGGGATGTTACTGGGGTCTTGGCCAGCCTGCAAACAGCCATCAGCCCCTCACCCAGGCTGGCCAGGTACCCCAGTAGGGACCCAAAACCTGAAGGGACTGTGGGCAGCCTGAAGACAGCCTTCTGCCCATCACCCAGGTTGGCCACCCCAGTGGGGTGAGGATCTACACTGGGGGTCTTGGCCAGCCTGCAAACAGCCATCAGCCCCTCATCCAGGCTGACCAGGCACACCAGCAGGTGGACATCCCCAGAGGGGTCCCAGACTGCGAGAGGGCACAGGTCGGGCTGATGGACCTCCCAAGTGCACAAATTTTTGTGCACCGGGCCCCTAGTTTATCTATAAAATTAAAGATAATCAGTATACTTATTGTCCTTTATAGAAAGAGAAATAAAAGCATTAGGCATTATCACCATAAAAAAAGAGGTAATACCACTACTGCTCTACACTGAGAGGACCATGCCTATGGTATTATGTTTACTTCTTGATACTATATTTTAGAGGGGTCACTAACAAAATGAAGCATGCATAGAGCAGAACATAATACTTTATATTTCTTATTAAAACTTTGTGAGCTTTTAAAGGTGCACTGGCAGGTCTTGGCTTAGGGGATCATCATCATATTGTTTATGGCCCCTTAGAAATGAGGCCTTGCACTTAAATTTCATTGTTTGTGTGTTGACTCTGAAACCTCTATTACAATAACTGTTGAACTGCTTTCATTTTTCTTCAGACATAAGCAAGCAGCTTTTATATAGAGAAGCTGTCTGATTCATGTTGAGCAATAAACTTTTCTGGGATTGTGGTAGCAGCTGCTGCTGGTGGGTATCCGTGATTGCTTGAGCCTTCACAATCGTGGGCCTATACATTACATGCATTAATCAAAATCTAATGTCGCACTTCCTTCTGTAAATAGGACTAGAGGGGTATAGTTTGATTATATCACTTGTTAGATCTATAAGAACGTCAACAAAAATATGCTTTAGTTGCTGTCCTTTTCTTGAGCCACATTTTGCTACACGATAGAGATTTCTTTGAAAAAATTAAGGAACGCATAATGTTTTCAAATTTAAATAGGATGGCACTGGAGTGGAACTTTAACAAAATGAAAGGAGTACCAAAATGTAAGCAAAAGATGTAGGCTCTCATTTTGCCTCTGCTACTTTCTTTTTTATTGTTTTCAAGTCAATTAAACTTAGTTTCCTTTATGTGTGTAATGCATATTAGACTTTCTGTTTTGTATACCTTCAGGATTGTTTAAAGAAGAAACCAAGATAATGTTTGCTAAAACACTTTAAAAATTATAAGCCCTATAAAATGTTAACAGGTCGTTTTGCCTTGTGGTTATTATTTTAATACTAAAATCATCATTATCTTTTTTAAAGTGAGAATGAACAGCTCTTATCCAGCTTAAAATCAGAACATATCTGCTGTCTTTTTCATCAGGCTCGCTCAATGAAAGTCCAAAACCAAAAAAGTGCAATAAAATAAAAAGAACTATATTTTAGAAAAAATGCCACACTTTCCGTAATTGAGTATCTAATATATCTTAAGGGCTGTCTCCATTTTAGTTGTGTGTCATTTAATCTTTTATTACTTTTTCCCTAAGTGAACACATCTCCAGTTTTCTCATGTAATCTGGTTGCAAAATAAGACTTGGTTTATATGAATTGTTCTTATAAACAAATGTCTTATTAACAAATGAAGTCTATGACATAAGTTAAGAATACCTATACTGCACAATATCTGAGTATATGCCTGAACACATGTACTTTTAAGTCTTGAGAATGAGGTGTTATACAACAAAATGATTAATATTTATGCTTTATTTTTTCAAAATAGAAATAGGCAGTTGTAGCCCTGAGAAAAATTTAAAAGCAGGAAGTTTGTCTGACAGCTCTTTAAAGGTTAACCTTTATGTGGTATGCCTACCTCTGCTGTTTCCATAGGACCTTAATTTGGGCAGTTTGAATTTTTGGAAAGTAATATGACTAAATAGGATTCTTATAATATTATTCCTTTCCTGTAGATATTTATTATTCAAATAGGAATTCTTAAAAATGTGTTTTATGATCTAAAGCATGAAATGAAATGCAACATTTCAGTTATCATTACATGAGATATAGGTGCATGGTATGATATTTCCAGTCTCCTTTATTTTATTTTATATTTTAATATATTTTATTGATTTTTTACAGAGAGGAAGGGAGAGAGATAGAGAGAGAAACATCAATCAGCTGCCTCCTACACACCCCCCACTGGAGATGTGCCCGCAACCAAGGTACATGCCCTTGACCAGAATCGAACCTGGGACCCCTCAGTCTGCAGGCCTATGCTCCATCCACTGAGCCAAACCGGTTAGGGCTCCAGTCTCCTTTAAATAATACCTCTGAGGAAGTTTTCTACTTCCCTCATGCATGTACGTCAGCCCTTTATATAAGAATTCTGGTAGTTTTAATAAATGCTTTGATTCAAAGATTCCCCACTTATTGGTCTCACTGATGTTTACTTCCCACATGAAGAAAATAAATACACACAAAAGATAAAATCAACAAAGCCTCAGAGAGCTGAGGGTCACAATAAAAATAATAACTTTCAGGTAATGGGATCTTCTCAAGTACACAACTATATGCATAATGATAGTCCCAGAAAGAGCTGAGAGAAAACTGCAAAAAGGATATTTGAAGAAATAATGAATATCATTATGAATATCATTAATATACACATCCAAAAAGTTTAATGAATTCCAAGTAGGGGAAACTCAAAAGAGATACATATCTAGGCACATCATATTTAAACTGTCAAAACACAAAGGCAAAAAGTAAATTTTGAAAGTGGCAGGAGAGAAGTGAGTCATCACCTACAAAAAGATCCTTTGAGCTGAACTGAAGGAACTCAAGTCCTTATGAAAAAGTAAAATCCACTAGGAAAGATAGCTACATAGGTAAATGTAAAAAACAGTACAGAGTACTTCTGGTTTCAGCTTCTCCATGTAAAGAACTTGGAAATTTTCACTTCCAGCCTCACAACAAAAACAATAAAACAGGTGAACAAATCAAAAATCAACAAATTTATTAAGTTATAGCAAGCTTGGAGCTAATTGTTTTCTCTATATACCAATAATCAATAGTACTTGAAATTAAAAATGCAATGTCATTTACATTAGTACCAAAATTACTTAGGTATAGATCTAACAAAATATATACATGACATATTTGGAAAAAACTAAAAATTATGATTAAGTAAATTGAAGGTCTACATAAATGAATAGCTTCTAAATTCATTGATAGGAGGCACAATATTATTAAAATGTCATTTCCCCCAAATGATCTGTAGATTAAATTTAATCCCAATAAAATTCCAACAAGTTATTTATGAATATTGACAAATTAATTCTAAGGTTTATATGGCAAGTCCAAAGACACAAAAACTAGTACAATATTAGAGAAGAACAACTAAGGCCGATGACTAACACTAATTTCTATAGACTTGATATAAATCAACAGTAATTAGAGTAATGTGATATTGGTGAAAGATTATGGAACTAGATCAAGGATCAAAATTTAGAGCCCAGAAATAGACTCCCCACAAACACAGTCAAGTTCTCTCTGACAAAGCAGCAAAGGTAGTTCAATAGAAAATTAATAGTCTTTTTTAAAAAAGGTATTGAAGAAACTGGACATACACGTGCAAAAATATCTAGACACAGAGCATATACCTCACCAAAATACTTGTGTTTTAAATCAAAGACTTTAATGCAAAACTTTGAAACTTCTAGAAGATAAAGTAGGAGAAAATCTAGATGTCTTTGTGTTTGACAATGACCATTTAGTTACAAGAAAAGCACAACCACAAATGAAAAAATATATTTTGGACTTTATTGAAATAAAAACTCCACTGAAAAAGGCACGTTTAAGAGCATAAGACAAGCCACCTATGTGAGAAAACTTTTGCAAACCACCATTCAGTTCATTAACTTTTTTTTTGGTTGATGTTTCACTTTGTTGTGCACAACCTTTTTAGTGTGATGTAGAACCATTTGTTTATTTATATTTTCTTTCTCTTGCATTTGAAGTCAAATATACAACAACACTTCTGAAATAGAAGTTCATAAGCTTAGTGGGTATATTTTCTTCTATGTATTTTATTATTTCAGGACTTACATTTAAGTCTTTAATAAATTTTGAGTTAATTTTTGTGAGTGGTGTAAGATCGTGGTCTAGTGACATACTTTTGCATATGCTGTCCAGTTTTCCCTGTAGCACTTATTGAACAAACTGTTCTTTTTTCAGTGTACATATATTCTTGGCTTATTTATTGTAAATTCGTTACCCATGTGGGTTATTTATGGGTTCTAAATTTTGTTCCATTAGTCTGTGTGTATGTTTTTCTGCCAAAACCATGCTGTTTTGGTTACTATAGCTTTGTAGTATTGTTTGAAATAAGGGAGTGTGATACCTCTGTTCATAATCTTATGGGGGTTCCCTTTTGTGTAACATGTTCTTTTTCTCTTGATGTTTTTAAGAATGTTTCCTTATCTTTAACTTTTGACACTTTAATTATAATATGTCTTGATGTGGATCTCTTCGTGTTCATCATATTTTGAACATTCTGGGCTTCCTGGGTACTGGTATCTTTTTCCTTCCCCAGGTTCAATAAGTTTTCATCCATTATTTCTTCAAATAATTTTATTGCTCCCTTTCTCTCTCTTCTCCTTTTGAGACCCTTATAAAGATAATGTTGAGCTGGTTGATGTGGTCCCATAAGTCCCTTTTTCTTTTTCTTTTTTTGCTGCTCTGATTAGGTGGGTTTCACTGTCCCGTCATCAAGTTCATTGATTTTCTTTTTAAATTGCTGCATCTAGTCTTCTCTTGAAACCTTTCTACTGTATTTTTTACCTCAGCTATTTTTTCCTCAGCTCTGTTATTTCTGTGTTATATTTTCACATATTTTCTATGTCTTTGTTAAACTCTCTATTTGTTCATCCATTGTTCTCCTGAGCTCAATGAGCATTTTATGATGAGTATCATTTTGATATTTTGATTAGAACAATAAAATAGTTCCATTTTATTGATACCCTTTCCTGACATTTTGTCTTATTTTTTGGTTGTTTGTGTTTTTCCTTTTGGAATGTGTTCCTTTGTTTTTTATTTTCACTGACTCTGTGTTGGTTACTATGTGTGTAGGAGATTAACCTAATCATTTGGTCCTATCCTTGTTTTTGTTTGTTTCTCAATCTTTTGTGATTTTTCAAGCAACCAGTTCTATTTTTTGTAACTTCCAGTATTTGAGGATGTGCTAAGACTTGTAAGTGTCCTCAAGGTGAGGATTTGTTACCAGCTAGACCTTCAGGCTGATTGAAAGCCAGACTCTCAGGTAACTTCTTTTAAAATATACAAGTATACCTCTTTCAAAGAAAGACTAGAAGATGGGCATTTTTATCTGCTTCCTCTGAGCTGAGTCTTGGAATAACAGCTAGTTAAAAACTGTCCCTTTCTTTATTATGATCCTGTTGAACTTATGAATATAAGCCTTGCTATTCACCTGAGAGAGGTTATCAATGACTGTCCTCTGGGTGGCAGACACAAAAGCTGGGGTTCCAGACATGTACACAAAGTCCTTTCTTTATCAGAGATACTAAAATATGAGTTGGGTCAGAGGGAAAGAACAAAGATATTGTCTACCACCCTCCTTGGTCTCTGAAGAGGATTGTAGTTGACTCCTTGTGTGTCTAATTAGAAGCCTGCCCTCAGGCCACAGCTGTAAAGATAAGCTAATGGAAACTCTGGGAGTATTTCAGTGTGCTTTCAGTGTGCTGGGTTGTGGTAATGTATAGCCTGTTAAGAACTGTTTATCCATTTGTAACAATACTTGCTGGACACCTTGGCCAGGCAATCAACAGGTCTACCATTTGTGGCAGCTGCAAAAAATGGGTGCCAGACTAATGAATTAATTCTAGATAATAGTGACCTTAAGCAAAGCTTAGAGAGAGTGGCAAGATGGTGCTCACTGACCCTGTCTCAGAAAGTACCTCAGTACATCCCTAGATATGTGTCAAAGCAGAAGCTTGCATCTCAGGTCAAAACTCAAAGGCAAGTAAATAGGCCTCTGTCACAGAAAGACTGGGTGTATGTGTTAGTTGGCTGTCTCTGACCCGCCCCCTGGGGATTGTAGCCAGCCAAGCACTATGTCTTCATTTGTTATAGTCCCACAGGACCCATGATCACAAACCCCACTAGCCACCAAAGCTGGGTGATCAGTGGTCATCCCCTGGGTGACAGCCACATAAAACAGGGACACCAGACATAAAAACTAGGACACCAGACATTTGTGTAAGCTCTCCTCTGGAAGGCATGTATGGTTTTGGATGTGACAGGGAGAGAATGCGAAGACAGCATCTATCTTCTGAGGACTATGGAAAGGATTACAATCTGCCCTTACATGTATTTTTAATCAGAATCCAACCCCTCATGCCACAGCTATGAAGAAAAGCTAATAGGCCTATTTCACAGGAAGAATGGGTATCCTAGTATGTTACCTCTCTGGTGTGTCCTGGGAGCTGTTACTAGTTAAGAACTGTTTTGGTTTTATTTTGTGGGGGGTTTTTTCTTCATTTTTTTGTAGTCCTTTGGAATCCATGAGCATGTGGAACCCATTTGCCCTGAGTGGCAGCCACAAATTTTGAGATACTGAGATGAGTTCCTAAGATCCTTTCTGAGAGATACCAGTTACCTAGTTTGAAGCAGAGGGAGAGCAAGAGATGGCACACACCAGCCTCCTTCTTTGGAGAGAATTTCAGTAGGCCCCTGGATGTGTGTCAAAGTAAATGCCTGCCCCTAAGGCTGATGCTTTAAGATAAGCATCTTTCACAGAAATTCTGGCAACATTTCAGTTGGCTGTGTCTGTTCTGTACCTTGGGGTGGGTGAGTCCATACCAACCCTTTAAGACTATTTCTCAGTTTGCTATAACATTGTGGATCTGTTGGATGCAAACTTTATTGGCTTTCAGAGGTGGGTGTTTTGGGGGCTTGTCTCTCTCAATTGTAGGTCTTAATAGTTGAAGCCCTGATGTGGGATTCAAAACCTTCACTCTCCATGAAGTTTGGAGTTGTGAGCTCCCTCAGGTTTATGGATTGCCACAGTCGGGTGGGGATTTATGTCAAAATTGTGTCAGAGCCTTTCAAATCCACTTTGAGAGTATAGGACCTGCTCAGCTAGTGTTTTTCTGAGTTGGTTTGAGTGCCAGTTGTAGATTTAGTGTGTCCATGAGAGGAGGTGATTTCAAGATCCTCCTACATTACTATCTTGAAAAAGAACTTCTGTGTTTTCTTTTGTAAACATTTCCCTTTAAGAATCATAGTTTTCAGTGTTCTTTGTTAATATCCATTATTGAAATAGAATTATCTACACACTAGTAGCATAAATGAATATTGAGAACACAATTTACCCCATTCAGAAATCTGAAAGACTTTTGCAGTGCTTAATTCCAAATAGCCCTCCCTAAATAGATGACATTTGAACCTCATTCAGTTTAGAAGGAAATCTATCTAGCATTATCTCACAAAAAGTAAAACCACATTAAAAAACTCGAGAAACTAAAAGTAAAACTTTTGATAGATTTGTAGTTACTCATGGTGTGATAGTTGAACTCCCTCTTCCCATGCCCTTATTTTGGCCTGTGGCACAAATTTAAATTTAATGTTTTTAATCAATAAACAGATATTTATTAACTATTCATTGTATATTATGCTTGGTGCTGTGGGAGGATACCAGAAGGTATATAAATCACAACCCTAGTCACAAGGCATATACAATGGGTAGATAAGCATTCCGAAATGAAAATAAAATTAGCAGCTTACAGCTAAAGAATGTACTATATAATGATTGTTAATTACAATAAGAGTTCAGTATCAAGACTACTAGCGGCAGAGCACTGCCAGCATATAACTCACCTCTATGTCAATTATAAATTGCCCTATCTGGGTAGCAAATAAGAAAAAAGCAGGCTCTCCCTCTTAGTAGACACAGCTTAGAAAACTGACTGTGCCTTTAGATGAAGGAATAAGGGGAGGGCCCTTTTCCTCCAAAAGGCATACAATTTCACATCTGGGACCATAGCTTTAAAGGCAGAGTGCTGCTGAATTTTAGTCCCCATTTGATGTCTGGTCACCTTTGCACGAATTCAAAACCATATGTTATGACCTTGTGCTTCTTGTGGGCTTATGGAGTAGCAAAGATACTTCAGAATAATCTACAGAAGTGTTACTTTATTTCCTGTTTATTTATCATTTTTTAGTTAAGGGTTAATGGAAAAAGTGAAAAAAATGAAACAATTAAAAAAAAGGTCAAATTATTACGTGGTTTCTGGTCCTGGCCTGTGTGACTTAATTGGTTGGGCATCATCCTGTGCACTGAAAGTTCAATTCCAAGTCAGGGTATGTGCTCACCTCTCCCTCCCCTTCCCCTCTCTCTAAATAGCAATAGAAATATTTTTTAAAAACATTATTAAGTGGTTTCTAGATTAGTGAAAGAACAGAAATTATGGCCTAAATGGGATTAGAATGCTTTCTGTGCCTATGCATTAGAGTCAAGAGTAAATAAAATCTGCTTGTTAGACATAAATTAAATGTCTTTGGCATGGTGTCTGCATTCATGATACTTTTAAAAGAGTTGTTTTCTTATTTTCTCTTAAATGTGTTTAGAGGCATAGTTTTAAAAAATGTATATAATATTTTAACATTAGAATGAGTTTTGGTTGTGAAAAACTCTGAGCTAGTTTACTGTATGGGGATATATAAACCTTACAGAACAAAATTGAAAATAAATTATTAACATTTGTGACATTGAAGCCTAGATAATGAATTTTCTTTCTGGGTATGATAGTCTGTGGGCTGATCAGACTGCACTGGGAGTCTGTCAGACTGTATTGAGAACATCCTGATAGACATCTCAATTCTTCCTGTTGCATTTCAGGCAAATATAGTGGGAAATTTTCTTACAGAATTCTTGGAGTTTACAGTGACAGCTGTTATAGAAATTGTTGGTGTAAGTGGTTCATAGCAAAGATAATGTGCAGTGGCAATTTAATACTGCCAGCTTGAGACTTGCAAAACTCAGATCATTTGAGACACAAAGTGTTATTTCATTGTAATTCACCTTCATAAGGCAGAAAATTACTAGTACCTATATACTGATTGGTTCTTATCTAGCATTTTTCAAAACCATTTGAGAATTTTTTCTCAAACCAACAGCAAGATGTATGTGAAAGATGTATGTGAAATGTGACCTTTAATAAAGTCATAAGATCCCCCTAAGACTATGGAACAAGTATCTCAATATTATATGAGGTTAGAGAGATCTACTGTTTATAAATATTTAATTTGATCTAAGACTTGATGCATACTGGTGCTTTGTTCTAATTGTTAGACTTTCAGTGGGCATGCTATTTTTATTGAAATAGTTCTCTATTCCCTTGGAATAATCTTCTGTTACTCCCTGCATGACTCCTCAGCAGTTAAAACAGTCCTTAACAATATGGTAGCCTTAACTGGTTTGGCTCAGTGGATATAGCGTTGGCCTGTGGACTGAAGGGTCCCAGGTTTGATTCCCATCAAGGACATGTACCTTGGTTGTGGGCACATCCCCAGTAGGGGGTGTGCAGAAGGCAGTTGTTCGATGTTTCTCTCTCATCGATGTTTCTAACTCTCTATGCCTCTCCTTCCTCTCTGTAAAAAATCAATAAAATAAATTTAAAAAAATATGGTAGGTGATGAGTCCATGTATGCTGCTTGGTTCATCAATACAGTAATACACACTGAAGGCAAATGTGTATTGTAATATCTCTCCTAGTTCAGACAGGCTCATGACTTCTGGTGATTTTAAGTTGGAGAGTTTCTAATACTCCCAACAATGGCACATATATCTGGAACTTTTCTATGGGTGTTAACCTTTCATTCCTATAGAAATTTACTTTTTAGGACAAAATTAACATCCAAATATCCAAGAACATAGCCATTGTTTCTCAAGAGGTATGTCATTGATATTTTGGGAGATATGTGGGTATAGTGCAGGTATAGTTATTACTTGTGAGGAACTGCCCCGAACAGTGCAAGATGTTTAGCATGCTTGACTTTTTCCACTAAATATCAATAGTGCTCTTCATTTGTTTCAATAACCAAACATACTCCTGTATATTTCCATACTACATAGTGGGAATTGGGTAGTGCCTCTTGTTGAGATCCACTGAGTCAGTGATGCAGTATTAATTTGCTTTTGACTTCCATTTATGGAAGTATCTACTGTGTTCTATAATCATTTTAGAAGTAAAGAGTACAAAGATTAATTTATGGATACTTCATAATTTCCACTGTGTTTCAGACTAGTAGAGAAAAACCATATGTCAGCAAATAATTACAACATATGAAAGTTATATGTGAAAAGAGTGAGAGAAACACAAAAGAAACTGAGATTAACAGACATTTGAAGAAGACATAAGATTTTAAGTGAGTGGTGATCTGGAAGACTTAGGGTGTGAAGCATAGCATATCAAAAGTAGAGGCATGAGATAATTTAGGATGTTTGCAAGAATGTGAATAGTTTGGTTTATTTGAATACACAGTTTCTGTATGGGAGTAATTTGAAATGTAGCCACGTTATGAAAGATCTTGAGATTAAATTCATTGTAAGTGTTATTTTGTACAGTGGAGAGCCTTTTAAGGCTCTCATTTAAGTCAAACACTAAGGCAATTAATTTTTAAAAATTTTTCTTATTTTTATTGATTTCAGAAAGGAAGAAGGGGAGGGGGAGAAAAATAGAAACATCAATGATGAGAGAGAATAGTTGGTTGTCTTCCTCCTGCCTGCCCCCTACTTGGGATCGAGCCCGCAACCCAGGCATGTGCCCTTGACCAGAATCAAACCCAGGATCTTTAGACCTCAGGCAATGTTCTATTCACTGAGCCAAACTGTCTAGGGTAACTCATTTTTAATTTTTTTTTTCATTAGGCCATGGCAAGGTAGCTCAGTTGATTAGAGTGCCATCCCAACAGGTCAAGATTGTGAGTTCAATTCCCAGTCAGGATACATAAAAGAATAAACCAATGAATGCATAAATAAGTGAAATAATAAATCAATTTTCTCTCTTCCTCTCTCCTTTCCCCTCTCTTTAAAAACAAACAAATTAATTAATTAATTAAAATATTTATTTACATTTATAGGGGTGACATTAGTTAATAAAATTATATAGGTTTTAAGTGTACAATTTTATGATACATCAACTTTATACTGCATTGTGTGCCCACCACCCAAAGGCAAATCTTTTGTCACCTTATATTTGACCCCCTTTACCTTTTACTAAGCCCCTGCACCCCTTACCTCTGGTAACCACCATACTGTTGTCTGTTTCTATGAATTTTTGTCCGTTTCTCTTATTTATTCATTTGTTGTTTTCAGTTTTATATCCCACATATGAGTAAAATTATATGGTTCTTAATTTTTCCTGTCTGACTTGTTTCATTCTCAAGATCTATCTATGTTGTCACAAAGTTCCATTATGTATATGTACCACATATTCTTTATCTAATCATCTACTGAAGGATACTTCAGCTGTCTTCATGTCTTGGCCATTGTGAATAATGCTGCAATAAGCATAAGACAGCATATATCTTTGCAAATAAATGTTTTAAAAATTTGGGGTAGATACCCAGAAGATGGGTTACTGGGTCATATGGTAACTTTATTCTTAATTTTTTGAGGAATCTCCATACTATCTTCCCTAGTGGCTATACCAGTTTACATTGCCACTGGCAGTGAATGAGGGTTCTTTTTTTTTCTCCACAACCTCTCCAACACTTGTTATTGCTTGTCTTGTTGATAACATTCATTCAAAAAGACAAATATGTGGATAAAAACAGTAGATTTATGTAGTGCAATCAAAGTCAGAATGAAAAGAAACTTTTTCCTGCTTAGGCAGTTGACAAGCCTGCCAATGGCCAACTACATTGGTTTGAAAAAATAAGGAGAATATATTTTCTTTCAGCAAAGTGTAGCAAATAGCTTTTCCCCCTCAAAATCCTTTTCACCCTCAACCCTCTCTACAAATCTGTCTGCCTGCTCTCTACCCATGAGTCTATCTCTATTTTGCTTAAGTAGAAAATAACAAGATATTAGATATTTGTTTATTAAAATATTGTCTTATTGTAATACCCTGTTTTTCAATGTAAATATATTTTAAATATATTACAGGATGTCTCAAAACTCTTAAAAATTGAAGCAGTATGTGTATGGATAAGAGTGAGGTAAAGTATTGGGTGGCATTGTATAATTCTGCAACTGATAGCAGTAGATGAGGAATGGAAGTACATAGGCCCCCAAGACCAACTTTCTTAATTTATAATTCAATCTATGATCTGTTTTGAAAATTGTTCATGTTGAGACAAAGGGATACAGGGGTACATCCTAAGCAGCAACAAAATTGAATCTCTATTTTTTATCCATGGCATTTTCAATGTTTTAATATTTTGATCCTTCATCCACTTTGTGACTCATTTATGTAAACATTATAAATCAAATTTCCCACCCCGCATCATCAGTTGACATTGATAAATTATTCATTTTTAGCATTCTTGGAAACATCTTTATTACAAGTGTTCTTAAATACTTCACTACATGCATTTCAGAATGTGTAGCTACCATTCTCAAAGATACTACACTGTTCTCAAAGTAGTATGTAAGTAAAAGACACTTGATAATTTAAATAGCAACATAAGGTTTAGGATACAAAGTAAAACTACAATGAGATATCACCTTACACCTTCTAAAATGGCTACAATCAATAAATCAACAAACAAATGCTACCAAGGATGTGGGGAAAAGGGAACACCAGCACACAGCCTGGTGCAGCCCTGGTAGAAAACAGTGTGAAGTATCCTCAAAAAATTAAAAATTGAACTACTGTTTGACCCAACAATCTCACTTCTGGGAATATATCCTAAGAATCCAGAAATACTAATCAGAAAGTGTATATGGACCTTGATGTTAGTAACAGCATTATTTACAATAGCTAAGATCTGGAAATAGTCCAAGTGTCCACCAGTAGATGAGTGGATAAAAAAGCTGTTGTACATTTACACAATGGAATACTACGCAGCTGTAAAAAAGAAAAGTCTATTACCTTTTGAGACAGTATGGAGGGACCTGGATATCATTATGCTAAGCAAAATAAGTCAGAGAAAAACAAATATCATACGATCTCACTTATATGTGGATTCTAATATAGAAAATAAATGAATAACCAAAATAGGTCCAGAGACATGGAACACACTGACAGAGCTCAGAGGGGAGGGGAGAGAAATGATGGAAAGATATTTAAAAAAGAACTTATATGCATATATGCATAACTCATGGACACAGACAGTAGTGTGTTGAAGGCCTAGAGTAGGGATGGGGGTGGGTGGAAAGGGGCAAAGAGAGAAAATGGAGGACATCTGTAATACTCTCAACAATAAAAATAAATAAAAAGGAAAAATTAGGAAACATGTGTGCTGCAAAATGCACATATATGTGTGCACAAACAAATTGGCATACCTTCTTGGAATTAAAAAAAAGCACACATATATATATACACTGAGTGGCCAGATTATTATGACCACCTGACGTTTATAGGCAAATTAGCTATAATTTTGTGCTGAAGTTGCTAGAGGGCCAGACCATTATAAGTAGGGAAGCAGGTTGTTTACCACGACAGTAGAAGTGATTTTTTCTGAAGATATGGGTAAACAATGAAACTTAACAGCCTTTGAATGTGGGATGCTTGTTGGCACTCAGAGCCATGAAGCAAGTATCAGCAAAACAGCCGAAAGCCTGTTAGAACACCATTGCTGTCTGCAGTTACCAAGATAAAACGTCTCCAATTCACACAGGAACTCAAGAATTGGACAGTCGAGCATAGGGAAAAAGTCATGTGATCTGATGAATCACATCTCTAGTTGCATTATGCAGATGGCAGAGTGAGAATTTGGCAGAAACAGTGTGAAAGCATGCACCCCACATGCATGAGTACAACCCTTCAAGCTGGTGGGGATAGTGTTATGGTTTGGGGCATGTTTTCGGGGCATGATGTGGGCCCTTTAATTTGTGGAACAACATCTGAATAGCACAACATACCTAAGTATCATTGCTGATCAAGTTCATCCTATCATGCTGATGGCATATCCCAATGGAGATGGCTTCTTCCAACAAGACAATGTACCATGCCATGGTGCTCATACTGTGCTCATATTGGTTTCAAGAACATGAGGGAGACTTTCCCTTGCTTAGGTGGCCCCTACATTCACCAGATCTCAATCCAATTAAACATTTGTGGGACGAAGTTAGAACCATCAGGCAGCTGGTTCCACAACCATCAAATCGCACAGAACTGGACAGTGCTATTCATCAGGCATGGTGTCAGATTCCTCGAATCACCTTTCAACATCTCGTGGAGTCAATGCCAAGAAGAATTGCTGCAGTATTGAAGGCAAAAGGTGGCCCAATGAAGTACTGATGGGGTGGTTGTAATAATCTGGCTACTTAGTGTGTGTGTGTGTATATATAGAGAGAGAGCAATATGCAAATTAACCGTAACTCTGAAACACCTAAGCCATGCCCACCAACAAAGCCACACCCACCAGCCAATCAGAGCGACTGTATGCAAATTAACCCAGCCAAGATGGCGGTTAATTTGTATACACAGGCACAGAGTGAAAACTGAAGACAGCCTAGAAGGAAGCCAAGTGCTACAGAAAGGAGCTAAGCTATAGAGAAGGGAGGAAGCGAGGCAGCAGAGAAGGGAGGGAGCTGAGGAGGCAGAGATGGGAGGGAGCGAGGCAGCAGAGAAAGGAGCAAAGCCTGCCTCGCTGGGCTTCGCTCCCTTCTCTGCTTCGCTCTGGCTCAGGAAGCCCTATTCTTGCAGGAATCTTCCTGCAATGGGCTTTATATATTTGGATTATCTATACTCATACTCTATAGCATCACCTTCTTTGATCCATTTTGAGTTTATTCTTGTGTATGGTAGAAGAAGGTGGTCTAGTTTCTTTTTTTTTTTGCTTGTATCTGTCAAATTTTCCCAGCACCATTTATTCACATAGACTGTTTTTATCCTATTGTATGTTTCTGCCTCCTTTGTCAAATATTAATTGACCTTTACTTACCATCCTTCTTTTATGACTACTGTTTTTGTAACATCAAATTATGATAAAAGTTTTCTGTTGGTGCCAGGTTTGCTTTGTACATTTGAAATGCTTGTCTCTGAATCCTTATATTGTAGTTTGCTCATGGAAATACTTCATCACATAAGGTTTTTGTGACTTGTTACTTTGAGATGCTCTCAGTTAAAATGCAGTCGTCTCCTGCTTGAAATTCAGTAAATGAAGAGCTTTGGAGTGAATTTGATGTCTTTTTTTTTGCTTCCCCCTACCTCTATTTCAAGTATATATCAATTACTTATAAAATATAGATAGATGGAGTTTCTTAATTGTTGAGTTTCAGAAAATCCAAAATGCTTTTGATTATAGATGCATCTCTTTAATTTTCAATTCTGGTGTTGGTTTACATAATTTAATTACCCAAATTCAGACTAATACAACTCAGCAATTTATAGATTTTTTCCTGAATTGTTTTCAATATTTTCCTGTCTTCTTTTAGTTAAAGTCATAGTACATATAAATAATTCAAATTAGCCTATAAATAACATTGTATTAACCTATATACAGTTTGAAGGATTGTTGACATAAATGATTATTGAAGCATGATTCCATGCTGCTTATAATGGCAGGAGATATGGGGTTGAAATTTCATTGTGTAGGAAATGTGTATGAAAACATTGCCCAGTCATTCAACTTCGTTCTCATTTCTCAAATCTAATTAAATAATGTCTATAATAGTTCTCATTAACTCGTGGAATATTTCTTTTAGTGTGACATACATTTTATTAATATTCTGTGTAGTTTTTGTTTGTTTGTTTGTTTACTTGCCTAAAATCAAATTGTAAGCTCTTTAAACACAGGGATTATGTTGGGTTTCCTCTAATCTCCCACCATTTATATGTACATAGAAAGTAATCAATAAACCTTTCCTAAACAAATGAGTGAATGAATATAAGGAACAGAGAGTTGTTTGGGTGGATTACAATCTTTCAAAAAAGTCACAGATATGGGTGGATGGCTGCACTTAGATTACTCTAAGATTGTGTCAGGTATCTCAGCTATCTCTTATATCTTCAAGCATGCCACGCTAGAAGATATTTTGTGGGTATCATCATAGAAGCCATTTTCAATTTTACACCATTCTAATTACTATGTGCAGTAATATTGCATAGTGGTTATTAAGAGTATGAAATCTGGAGTCATACTTCTTGGATTTGAATCCTTAGTCTCTTACTAGCTTATTTATCTTCATGTGACTTACCTCTCCCTGTAAAGTGAAGATATTAGTAGTTCCTATGCCATAGAGTTGTTGTGAGAATTGAAAATATATATGCCTTGGGTGGCACTTAGGGAGTGGAGGTGGTCAATGGGAGGGAAAAGGAGACATCTGTAATACTTTCAACAGTAATGGCATGAAAATTGAACCATACAAATATGAGTTTATCTTTTTATCATATATAATCACTTTAATTAAATACTGTAAAGCAGGGGTCCTCAAACTTTAAACAGGGGGCCAGTTCACTGTCCCTCAGACCGTTGGAGGGCTGGACTATAGTTTAAAAAAAAACTATGAACAATTCCTTGCACACTGCACATATCTTATTTTAAGCAGATTAGGCAGTGGCGGCAAAAACACCCAGCATGTGGTCCGAGGGCCATAGTTTGAGAATGCCTGCAAGTCTCCTATAGATTAATGGAATTATTAGCTTGATACATTTTGCTTTCAAATTTCTGTTGACATAGTTACACAGGACTTTTTGATATTTCTGATTTACATTTAGCCATTTATATAGCAAGTAATCTTCTAAATAAAATACTTAGTTGTCTCCCACCAATGAAATGAAATAATAAACTTGAAAAATAAACTGAGAGAGAGAAAGATACCCAAGTTTAAGTAGGTACTTTGCAACTTTTTGAATAATATTGCTCATTGTTTCTTAGCATAGAGCAGTTTTCTCTATAAAAACTCCAAAGCCAAAGCGGGTGAGAATGGGAAATCTAAATAAATATTACTAATTTATGGGTAATTAAGGGTAAAGTACATTTGACTGTGTAACAATAAAGAATTGTAAAAATTTTAAATAAAAATAAGTATCATGTACACCTTTAAAAGGCAGACTGTAATGCTAACGAAACTAACAAAATAAATTTATAGAGGTTATTAGTAGGTCTTGTTTTAATAAATAGAGAAGAATGCAAGCATGATTCAATTAGCATATCAGTACAATTAAATATATATTGTAAGTTACTTGACCAGTTTTATTTTTTAAAATATATTTTTATTGATTTCAGAGAAGAAAGGAGAGGGAGAGATAGAAACATCAATGATGAGACAGAATCATTGATTGGCTATCTCTTGCATGCCTCCTACTGGGGGTCGAGCCCGCAATCCAGGCCTGTATCCTGACCAGTAATGGAACTGTAACCTACTGCTTCATAAATCAATGCTCAACTACTGAGCCATGCCAGACAGGTGTCCGGGCAATTTTTTAAAATTATTTTAAATATTATCCATGCAATCTTATTTATATTTTGTAATAACTTATCAAATTATCCAAAGGTATTATAAAGGTAAACATTATTCTAACTTAATTATTTTTAAAGCGAAGTAATGGAATATGTATTGATCAGTTTATACCATTAGTTCCCAGAATATTAAGGACACTCACTTTCACAGAGAAATTCAACATCACATTTCTAACAAATCATAAGTTAAGTTTTTATTATTTCCATATTGTTAATATGGGTATCAAAAATGAATGGTAATTTCATAATTTATTTAGCCTTCTGATATTTTCAGTTATTCATAACTCAGCAACCTTTTATGTCAGGTTATGTTAATTTATTTCTCCATCATATAATTCACTATGTTATGTTATTTATTTATTTCTCTTTAAATATATTTGCAAATATGGTATAAGCTGTTCATTAAGACATATCTTAAAAATTTTTGGATTTTTTTCTGATTTGATTATAGTTATGGGAATGTTGATTTGAGAGATTGTACCTCCCCAAAATAGTTCATATATATTAACTATATAGATTCTTATTTGGTAACATTCCAAATGCAAAACACTCAAAATTAAAAAAAACAACATTTTATCACAGTTCAAAAGTCCATCTTAGGTATTTATAACATATTTATGAATATGCTCTCAGTTATAATCTCTAACTATATCTGCATATCTAATAGTCACTTTTGTTATTTAAATTTTGAGCTTAAGAATGTCTATAAGGAGCTACAAAAAATGTGTCCCTCCTGAGCCTTTCTAACTAAAAATTGTGAGTTTAAGAATGGAGTGTTGTAATTAAAAGTGTAAATGGCTCATTAGTGACAAAAAGAGCTACAAGCAATTCTCTGCCAGTAGAATTGTGCAGTTTTCTTTATAAGGAGGTATATCATCTCTATCTTGACATCTACTCTACTTCTTTTATGTTATTTTCAGAGTTGGATTATAGTTTTTTGGCATATGGAGAAAACTTTGAAAGAGCAGAAATCAATGGGGAGAAGCTACTTAACATCACCCGGCAAAAACTTAAGGAACTTGGCGTAACCCAGTCTGAACATCAGGATATCATATTAATAGAAGTTGCAAATATTAATAAAAAGGTGAGCATAACACTGTTTTGTATTGCCTGTTTTTCTAGTTAACAAAAATGAATTAAAAGCAAGAAGTGTGCTTTTTGTTTGCTACATGGTCTTCAGTATATTGCAATTTTGCACCTTTCCAGTTCAAAGGTAATTATGACTGATATGGTCTCTAATTACTCTGCCTCAGTATTCTATGGATGCCTCTCATTTTTGTATTTGAATATTTGACTCTTTCTGAAATGGTTCCTATTTGTTGTTCTCCCTTGAGCATATGTGGCCCATTATTCTCAGTAAAAGTTAAGGATATTCTGTCTAAAGTTACTTCCTCCCAGAAATGTAAGTCAAAGATAAAGGTTTTAGGGAGTTAGCTCATAATTCCTATAAGATCAAAGCATTGAGAGGACTGCTATACCTACTGAGATGCAAAATCAATCAAGGCATTAAGAATTGCAAATTAGCTCTGACCGATTTGGCTCAGTGGATAAAGTGTCAGTCTGTGGACTCAAGGTGCTGGCATCGGGGAAAGGAAGGCCTACTCTTGCACAAATTTTGTGCATTGGCCCTCTAGTAAATAAATAAAAACGAATGAATGAATGAATGAACAAATGAATGGTGAGGGAGTTATCAAGGCCAGGCCTAATATTCCAGACAGATAGTTTTGAAACTAAAAATAGAGTTCCCATCTAATCTAATAAAAGTAATATGCAAATTAACCATCACTCTGAGATACCTAAGCCATGCCCACCAGCCAAGCCACACCCACCAGCCAATCAGAGTGGCTGTATGCAAATTAACCCAACCAAGATGGCAGCCGGCAGCCACAGAGCTAGATCAAACAGGAGGCTTCTGTTGCAGCAGGGATGGAGTTGAAACTGCCTGCTTAGGCCAGCTGGGTCTCTGCTCAAGGCAACAAAGTTTCTATTATAGAAGCCATGGAGCTGAAGCAAACAGGAGACTTCATTTCACCAGCAGTGGAGGAAACTGCCTGCCTAGGCCGGCTGTGGCCTTCCGCTCAAGGCAACAAAGTTTCAATTATAGAAGATAAATAAACCCCAGAAACCTGATTCCAGCCAGCCTTGCTCAGATGTTGGGTCAATGGGAGCTGTGGCCAGCCTTCAAACAGCCATCAGCCCCTCACCCAGACTGGCCAGGCATCCCAGGGGTGGACATCCCTCAAGGGATCCCAGACTGCAAGAGGGCACAGACCAGGCAGAGGGACCACCTCCCCCATGAGTGCACAAATTTTTGTGCACCGGGCCTGTAGTTTTATATAATAGGAAGGTCTATTCAAAACTCAATAACAAATACAGAAGATTAACCTGTAACTATTTAACTAAGATAAAGAAAACTTGAAGGTTTTCAATATTTCAGGGCTGTGATCATGCTAAAACCCATTCAGAAACTATTTATTGAGGACTATTAATTATTGAGAAGTTCAAACCATGTCACATGCCTAATGATATCGTATGATTTTAATTTCCCACATTTCCATTTGACAGACTTAAAAACATTTTATTTGAAAAATTTTTATTTATTGATTTTAAAGAGACAGGAAGGGAGAGAAAGAGAAACATCATTTTGATATTCTACCTATTAATGCATTCATTGGTTGATTTTGGTATGTGCCCTTACCTGGGATCGAATCCACAACCTTGGTGTATCAGGACAATATTCTAACCAACAGAACAACCCAGTCAGGGCCAAAATCACTTTTTCTAATAGATTTGAAAATATTCCAATATGTCATATCTCTTGGATGAATTTGGCCTCCTACTTTGTTTATAAGAACACTGCATACTACTTTTAAAATAAAGTCTTTGTGTATATTTTTCTTCGTATTCTAGTTAGACTTTAGATGATTAAGACAATTTGTCTATTTCATTACACTTTGTGTCCCATTAAATTAGCAATTCTACTGAGACTGTTAACTTACTTGCCAACACCACATTTGTTCAGGTAGTATGCTAGGATTGTCATGGTGGAAGTATGCAAGGATTGTGATTGTGTTTGCTAGTTATTGAATATTAGATTCTACTCTTGGTGTGTGTCATTATTTCATTTACAATTGTGAAAAAAAAAGAATCCTACCAAATTAGGTTAGCCCAATACTTTCTTCCCACATGGATAGGCAATAACTTCCTGAATTTAGAGATTTTTAAATATTAAAAAATCTACCTCTTCTAATCAATAAAATATGGTAAGTCTGTATGGTACCTAAGGCATGAGTTGTGATAATATTTTGGAAAATTAAACTAAAATGTTACATATGTTCCTAGAGGTTATAGAGAGATAAATAAATTTTAATTTTCATTTATTTACTTAATGAATTTATTGGGAAGACATTGGAGGGGTGAGGTTTTTTTTTTTTTAAAAAAAAGGTTGAGCAATTACTTTTGGTAAGTCTATTTCTGACTCAAATTTTAAAAATTAATATAATATCATATATCATCTCTTAACTGGACATCTGAAGCTTCCAGGATGGAACAATAATAACTCCATTAGAAGAAAAATGCTCAAGAGAGTGCGAGCTGAATATAATCAAACAGAAAAAGTTGTTAGGGGACAGACTATGAATAACAAATGATTTCTTAGGAAAAGGAGTATATTTGTTTTATTTTTGTGTTTTCATGGAGGGATGAAACTTGAAAAATGAGAGACGACATAAGCAATCATAGAATATAACTATTCTCCTTGGCATATATTTAATATAAATTCATCATAATTTTTATTGTCAACTGGAAAGTGGATATATGGATGATATGCATGCAGATTTTAAATATATAATAAAAGAAAAAGATACAATTTAAAAATGTAGATAAAAAGAAATAATGGTACAAAATAAATTTTTCCAGTACATGCTATATCACAATTTTATAGAACTCAAATATAGTTTATGTGTAGTAGAAGGTGGGATCAGGTTTAGGGACATCATTTTGAAGGCTAACACCATAATGGAAACCTTGGGATATATTGTTGGAGAATATCAGAAAGTTCATGATATAGATTTTGAGGTAATAATAATAATACTTGATTTTATGTATCAAGGAATAACTTATAAAATACTATCTCATATTCTAGTCTGATTTTAACAACTTGGAGAGATAATGAAAGAACATTAGGCATCCTAAAATACATTCAGAAGTACAATTTTAAAAAAATGAGTCATGATGGGACTAATTTTTTAAGTACACTAAAAAAATTCCAGTAAAAATAAGAAAGAAACATTAGGTATAGATGCTATCATGCTCATTTTATAAATGAAAGAACTGAATGTTATAGAGTTTAATTTCATCAATCCATGATTGCTTGATGAATAAATTATGGTGATGGATCTAGAATGCATGTCCTCTGGCTTAGTGTTTTTACAGCCCAATCAAAGCTGGAAGCAGAGAGAGAATGAAGACAGGTGAAGGAGAGAATGAATGAGAAGGATCTGGAGTTATTAAAGTGCCAAGAAATCACTACAAGTTAGGGGAGATAAATAAATGGAGGGCATTGTCAGAAGGTCATATATTTCATGTAATTAAAGTTTAAATTATGTGAAAATAATTACTGACAAGTATGATAAGGTAATATCATTGTAAGTAGAAATTCAGTTCTCAGAGGAGTAGGGAATTTTCTTTTATGAAATAATTTGAATTAATTAAACTACAACTCTCCAATAGATTCTCTTAGTATCACAGATCTCTGTAACCACTAGCAGTGCCATTTAGAGAATTTGGAGAGTATTTTCAATTACTTATAATTGATCATTTAAAAAAACAGCAGTTGGCAAATAGTCAGTAGGGCATCATTTTTTGCAAATATAGAAAAATAGAAGTAATGGTAATAATCATATTTTCCAAAAGCTGATATTATAATCCAAAGACCTTTTTTCCTTACATTACATAGAAAATTAATGTATTTCTGTCTTATTTTCTAAATTTGTCCTCAAAACTAGATCATGGGTAAATCTGGTGCATAATCTATCTTTCTATAAGAAACTTTAGTTGTGACTTCTTGTCTCTAGCTTTTCAGAAATGCCATCAAGTATGGGTTATATTTTATTTTATAGATTCTTTTCTTGTATATGAGAAATTCTGAAAAATATAAAAAAGAAAAATACTTTATTGCTTTCCTTATGTCATTATTGCTCAGTTTTGTGCAAAATCTCATATACTTTAAAGTTGGGAATAGAACACTAGGCATTATGGGAGTTCATTTTCTTATATGACTCCTCTTGAAATATTAAGTAAAATTATATAAAAAATGTCTACCTTTACTTTCACAGTGGGATTAATTTTTAAAGTACACTAAAAAGTTTCAGTGAAATCATTCTGACAAGCAGTGTTTTTATATACTGAAGCTATTGTTCCCCCCCTCAACTCTGAAATATAGAGATTACTGTGCAGTTTCTTTAAAACTATATCCAGTTTCCTCTTAGTCTCACGTTGCTATAACAAATGGTTGTAAATTGTAACCATGTTAGAAGAATGGAATGTGATTTAAATGATGACAAAGCAGATGGTTTGCTGTTCAAAAGTTGGAAGGAAAGATCAGTAACTAATTTCTTGTTTTCAAAACTTAATTCATTCAAGTTAATTTACCTGCAATGAACTTTGGAGATTAAGAACAAAATTTTTAAATCTTCATCTCCCATCCAAGAAACACAAACTTTTCTGGCATCTGTAAATTTTTCATTAAAATGCCCTTTATTCTTAGTACAGTGAATAGTTCTAAACTGGTTAAAGAGAAAAAACCCTCAGTTAATTTATCAACGTACCAGAGTAATGTGTTAATGGATGGTAAATCTGAGGAGCTTGCATTATAATGAAAGATCTTGAAGTGTACTGGAAAAGAGAAATGGCGAGATATATAAATAAATGTATTGCAGCCTAACAATGAAAAAAAGAAGTTTTAGAATTTTGGACTGATTATGAATTTAAATTGGGCATAGTCTTGCCCAGCCAGTATAACTGCACAAAACAAGAGGTCACAGTTTGATTCCTGGTCAGGTCATATGCCCAAGTTGCCTGCTGGATCCCCAGTGTGAGGCGTGCAGGAGGCAGTCAATCAATGATTCTCTCTTATCCTTATTTCTATCTCTCTCCCTCTTCCTTCTTCTCTGAAATTAATAAAAATATTTTAAATAAATAAAAAATAAAATAAATTGGGCATAGTATTATTCTGCCTCCTGTGATAGCATAGTGATGGATAAATAATTGTATGTCCTTAAATATTATCTCTTTTTATCTTCATTTCATTCTTTATGTTATAATTATATTGAAGTTGATCTAAACTCAGTGCTCAAATACTTAAACCTCTTTATCTAGAGCTAAATAGGTGGCTCTTCGTCTTGTGAAGAAAGCCTGTGCAACTCATTTTCATATGTTAACTTTTACAATTCTTGTTATGCCTTAAGATCAGAATAGTTTTGCAAATAAAATGCATTTTTCTGTCTTGCTGTTACTCAGCATTCCAAGAGGGAAAAAAACCTTAAATAATTATAAAGCCATGCAATCCAATAACTATCATTTGGTGATTCTTCTACAGTCTCATTTTTCTAGTCATAGTAATAGAAATTAAAGTTAAATATAAGGACCAAAGATGTGTGATACAAAAATTAATGTCTGACTAATTGTTTGACTAGATATCTGGTTCAACAGTGGCAGATTACATGGTAAGCCAGAAGTTGAGAAAATTATGTTGCTATCTCACTAGGTGATTTATTACTTACATAGCCTATTGACCAGGAAGTTCCTCAAGTTCATTCATAGTTATTAAAATTCCAGAATTGGTAGCTGGTTGATTTTTATATTGACACTGAAGTAATTTACAGTTGTGATGGGGTACTTGAACTATTTGGACAGCTGCTGGAAATGTCATTCTATTAATAGCAAGACATGTGTCTGACTATGCCTACCATCCCCTTCCTTCATTACTACTTACTAACTATACGATGACATAGTCACTCTTTCCCAAGGCTTCTGTGATTTCTTTTAGTCATAATTTGGACCAGAAAAAATCATTTTTATCATCGTTTTCTTTTCTGAGATATGAAATTGCCAAGAGTGCAAGTCTCCAGACTCAGGTGAATTGTATCGCAGGGTATGGGAATGGGAAGTAAATACATGTACATATTCTTTCAAGAGGAGGATTAGCAATTTTGAATGAGGAGATGTCAGAAACTTGAGGTGCATTTTTTAATCTTAAATAGCTGTTTTCCAAAGTTTCTCCAAACATAAATATTTTATAAGATGTAGAAATGTTGGTTAGAGGTAAATATAGTCAGATTGATTTGTAGATAACTACAGTAAAGTAGTATTATTTACTGCATTTAAACTTAATTCACACAAAAATATAATTGAAACTCACTGTGCAAAAATTACCCACATAGTTCATTTTATATTTCCTATTATAACAACTTAACTTCCAATTTCCTCTTTATTGGCTGTTTTTTCTTCATAAGTCATTTTTTTCCTCCTTTAGATCAAAATTGAAGAGCAAGGTATACAAGCAGAAGATAAGGTAAGAAAACAATACTAACCACAAAAATATATTAAAGATATTATATAAAAAGTAATTTGTTATAATGTTGTGGACCTAAGTATGATGAGACTGAAGTATTCAGATTATTTAATTTTATGTTTCAACATATAATTTGCTTTGGAATTGGTACTAATAGCTGCCTATAATATGGGGGGAACAGTGAGTCAAATCGAATATTTTCTCTTCAGTAAAGCACATATCCAGCTGGAAACATATGGATGACTAATTGGTTTATTATGCATGGGTACTACTTAATTTATTTTCAGTAAAAGTTGTAGCACCTGATCATTTTGGCTGTGAGCTTTTGGATATCAGAGTAGTTGGATAATTTGTCATCTCCCTTCTTTTCTCTACTATTTCAGCTATGGCGTGTGTGTGTGTGTGTGTGTGTGTGTGTGTGTGTGTGTATAAGATATGATGTATAATTTGTCCAAGTTATTGCTGGGCAATTATAAGTTAGTGTTTTTGATAGTGTGTAAAAATTTCTAAATAGTGAGGATTTCTTTATTTTCTACAAGTCTTTGTAGGGGGTATATCTATTTACCAGGGGATTTATTATAATTAATTTACTATTATACTGAAGATGTGCAAGTGAGAAGAGTTTTCAAGTGAATGCACAGAGGGACTATTAAAGCATGGATATATTCATTAAAGAGATAATGATTTATCCACTTTTGTCACAGAAATTAACAGAAAAAATATTATATGTATGGTTAAGACATGGCAGGTATGGAAAGTAAACTTAGAGATTAATTCGTAAATTTCCTTGTAGGTGGTCAACTTAGTACAGACTATTTATATATAAGTTCATAACTTATTAATTTAAAAAACATGTTATTATCAATATCTGCATGATTAAATTATATATATAAGAATATATATATATATGCTTAAAATCTGATGATCCTTTGTTAGCAGTGAATAAGATCAATATCTTGAAGTTAGCCTACCTAGATTGTTTGTAAAGTATTCTGTGTAGTTACTTTTGAAGCTTGATATGTACTCTGTTCTGAGTATTGAGATTCTTGGGGATTCACTTATGTTCTGGTTTTACTCACTTTCAATCTAATGTTACAGCATATTTTTTAGTGTCTATAGTATTCCCCAATAGGAAAAGACAAATACATTTGTAATTGTAAACTAACTGTTGTCAAATTTAGAGTTCTCAAGTGAAATTTTGTTAAAATGTTGTTTGAATTAATCTTACCTTGGCCCATAACATTTATTCATCCACAAATATCTGGTGTTGTTGTAGATTGTATCTTTATTTGCTTTTAATTCAAGACTATTAGAAATATATTCTCATAGTTAGGTGTATTGACAGCTCCAAAGAAATCACTTGTCTAAATTATTCAAGAGTGGCTTAGAATTTAAGCTCTAGGGTCAGCCTCCTTGGGTTTACATTCCAGATAAAACATACTATGACCTTGCTTACATTACTTAATGGCTCATAGTTTTAGTTGCTTTATCTATAAAATGAAAATAATGACAATGCTAAAATTTTTTTAAATATTACCTGAGATAATAATTTTTACTTTTCTATATATAGTGCTTAATAAATATTAGTTGCAGTTGCCCTTCTCTTTTTTCTCTTCCTATACTCCTTTGCTGCTTATTATTATTATTATTATTTTGTTAATTATTTAAGAGCTCTAGCCCATGTTCTCCTGAATTTCTATCCGATCAACACTACATAATTCAGCTAGAACAATTTTCCTCAACATTATCCTCAAACACTCCCTTGTGCAGAAACCTAACTGATTAAAATCAGGCAGCCATTAAAGGTCTATTGTGAATTTAATGCCTATCTATAATGTTAGCACTGAAATTCATTTTTCGGCATTCCTAACTTCCTTAGTTTATTTCAGGCAATCAAATCCTCTTTCTGTTACTGGTAAAAAAACAACAACAGGTCCTAAGAATAAAAAGGAAGGAAAGCCAGCCATATTGAAAAATTATGATGATAAGACCAAAAGCAGTAATACTAACAGTTTGCTTTTTAAAGTTTTACCATCTGCAGAACACTCATTTATAAATAAAAATAACTACAGCCATGGCTGGTGTGATTCAATTGATTGGGTGTAGTCCTTTGCACCAAAAGGTTGTGGTTTTGATTACTGATCAGGACAACCCAGTTGTAGGCTCGGTTCCTAGTCGGGGAAGTGCAGGAGGCAGCCCATCGATGTGTAGCTCTTTGTCTCCCTTCCTATCTCTATGAAAATTAATTTTAAAATATTTAAAAAATAAATTAATATAACTACACATACACTTTAAAGCTTACTACATGCTTTCTGCATTTTTTAAAATTCTTAATTGTTGAAATTATTACATATGTCCCCTTTTTTGCCACATTATCCCCTTCTAGCCCACATCTGTCCCCACCCTAGACCTTCACCATACTATTGTCTATGTCCATTGGTTATGCTTATATATGCATACAAGTTCTTTGGTTTATCTCTTCCTACCCACCCACCCCAACCTTCCCTCTGAGATTCAACAGTCTGTTCCATGCTTCTATGTCTCTCGATCAGTTTATTTTGTTCACTAAATTCCACATATGAGTGAGAGCATGTGATACTTGTCTTTCTCTGACTGGCTTATTTCACTTAGTATAATATTCTTCAGGTCCCTCCATGCTATCTCAAAGGGTAAGAGATCCTTCTTTTTTACTGCTGCATAGTATTCCATGGTGTAGATGTACCACTGTTTTTTTATACACTCATATACTGACGGGCACTTGGGCTATTTCCAGATCTTAGCTATTTTATTTTTTTAAATATATTTTATTGCTTTTTTACAGAAAGGAAGGGAAAGGGATAGAGAGTTAGAAACATCGATGAGAGAGAAACATCGATCAGCTGCCTCCTGCACACCCCCAACAGGGGATGTGCCCACAACCAAGGTACATGCCCTTGACCGGAATCGAACCTGGGACCTTTTAGTCCACAGGCCGATGCTCTATCCACTGAGCTAAACCGGTCAGGGTGATCTTAGCTATTTTAAATAGTGCAAGTGCTGGTGAGGCTGTAGAGAAAAAGGAACCCTAATACACTGCTGGTAGGAATGCATACTGGTACAGTCACTATGAAAATCAGTTTGGAGTTTCCTCAAAATATTACAAATGAAACTGTCGTTAAACCCAGTCATCCCACTTCTAGGAATATATCCTGAGAATCCTGGAACAGCAATCAGAAGGAGCATATACACCACTAGGTTCATAGGAGCATTATTTCCAATAGCTGAGATCTGGAAACAGCCCAAGTGCTTTATGTATTCTTTCATGAATGATAATTCTTCCTTACTCAGACAAGGGGCAAGGATTTCTCTGTGGGGCCAATATACATAAATGATGTATGCATTTGGGGGTATTAGAACACAGGAAAGACTCTCTTTTTAAAATATATTTTATTGATATTTTACAGAGAGGAAGGGAGAGAGAGAGTTAGAAACACCAATGAGAGAGAAACATTGATCAGCTACCTCCTGCACACCTGCTACTGGGGATATGCCCACAGCCAAGGTACATGCCCTTGACTGGAATCAAACCTGAGACCTTCCTTTCAGTCTGCAGGCTGACGCTCTATCCACTGAGCCAAACCAGTTAGGGCAAGAGCCTCTTTTTTAAAGAGAATAACATAAGCCTTCTTAGAACTGACATATTAGTGGGTTCAGAATTGATTGTCAAGTCCCTGGGGGTCTTCTGGGTATAATACTCTTCAACTAAGAGTTTTGAAGGAGGAGCCATCCAAAGCAAAAAAAAAAAAAAAAAAAAAAAAGGAATTTGAACAAAGGAACAGAGATTGGAAAGCACAACGTTTTGTCTGGGAGATATTAAAAGACCTTGGCTTTTCCTATAGGGATGTAAAAGAAGATTCTGCTTTGGATTTCTATGAATTAAAGATGTGGATTAAAATTCTAAAACAGTGTCCTTAACCTATTGACTCATGAGGCCCAAAGACAAATCTGTTAGCTTTGTCTACAGTCATTTTATAGGTTCCTTTTCCATCATTTTTTGCTATCACTACACTTCATACATTATATTTCAAAACACTCAGGATTCTTATTACCCTTGGATGTTATGTCCTTTTTTAGATGCCAGGAACTTTGTATTTACTCTTCTGCATCTATATATCAAAGACTAACTTTTTTAGGAACACAATGAATAAAAATTAACAAAAAATGAAATGATAAAGCAATAGTGAAAATTAATGAAAAATGAAATGATAGATGTTTAACAGCTGGCTATCTGGGAAAAACAAGCATGATATATAAATATAGATTTAGATAGGTACATAAATATAGACGAACATACATAAAATATAAAATTTTACTAATATTAAAACTATGTAGGACACAAATAATATAATAAAAATTATTCTTTATTGCAAATTCCACATAGCCAGTTGATTTTCAAGGAATGCTTTCATTTATTTTTGATAAATTCTTATATTGTCACCAACTATGTTCGCAATTAACAAATAAATACAACTTCAACATGAATATAAGGTGATATTTTTATGTTATTGCATAAACAAAAGTGAAATGATGTTTATTGAAAGATCACATTTTCATCAATAACATGAGTTACTTCCTTATTGAATCAAATTATAGTTTTTATGCTTAAATGCATGCATAAAAGTCCTTTGGTTGATCTATTATGCCGCCCTCCAACCCTCCCTGTCCTTGTTGCTGTAATTTGAAAGTCTGTTTGATGCTGCTCTGCCTCCATGGACACAAAACAGGGGGTGGGTAGGGGAGGCTGGGAAGGGCAGGGGGAAAAAAGAGATATATGTATTAATCTTTGTAATACTTTTTGCAATAAAAAATAATAACCTCAAAAATATTAATAGTTTAATAAACATTGTAATGATATTTTGAGAAAATGAAATATTTGTACAGAGAGAAAAAAATTATAGTTTTTAAAACTCAGAAAAATATTTACTCAATTTTTCATAAAATCCACAATACAACACATAGATATGACAGTCACACTTTGTTTTTCCTGTTTATTTCACTTTTTTTCTTTTCAAAATTCTTTATTGTTTAAAGTGTTACATGAGTCTCCTTTTTCCCTCATTGACTTCTCCCCAGCTGCTCCCACCCCCCAGCACATGCTCTCACCCCCCTACTGTCTGTGTCCATTGGTTATGCTCATATGCATGCATACAAGACATTTGGTTGATTTCTTAACACACACACACACACCAGCCTTCCCTCATAGGTTGGACAGTCTGTTTGATGCTTCTATGTGTCTGGTTCTATTTTTGTTCAACATACTTTTAAATTTCATCTGTGTTATTAATATTTATCCATTATTTTCATAAATCTAAATAATGAGCAAAACAATTAAGATTTAATTTGTAGAATCAGAAGCTTGTTCATTTCAATAGTATAAATATTCCCTCTGCAGTTAATTTCAATCTACCAACATAATGGAGTTAGGAAGAAATGTAAAACAGCACACCACCATATGGATACAATAGATACAGATGACACAAGAGAACAAGTAATAGTAAAATTTAGTGAAATAATAAAGACCTAGTGAGTTGTGAACATTTATTACCTTTGTTTTTAACAGTTTATTTAATTGTAAGTTAATTTAATTTATTTTTAATAATGGCTATGTTTCATAGCGAGCTTGCAAAATTCCTAACAATTTACCAATTGCCTCTAGCAAGCTAATGACTGCAAGTTTGTACATTTTCACCAACATATCTCTAATTTCCCTTCCCCAGCCCCCAGCCCTGGCCCTTGGTACCAGCATCCTACTCTTTGTTTCTATGAATTTGTCTTTTCTTAAATGCAAATCAAAGTCACAATAGGATATCACCTGTTAGAATGGTTACCATTAAGACAAGAGATAATAAGTGTTGAGGAGGATTTGGAAAAAAGGGAAACCTTATGCATTGCTGGTAGAAATGTATATTGGTACAGCCACTGTAGAAAACAGTATGCAAGTTTCTCAAAGAATAAAATAAAAATAGAACTACCATATGATCTAACCATTTCACTTCTGGGCATATAGCCAAATGAAATAAAAACTGGATTTAGAAATATATATTTCAGCATGAGACAGAATGAAATCCTGCTATTTGCAACAATATGGATGGACCCTGGGGGCATTATGCTAAGTGAGATAAGCAGACTGAGAAAGACAAATACTCTATGGTATCACTTATATGTGGAATCTATAAAAGCCAAATTTGCATGAAGCCTCTTCACTCACTGAACACTGTTAATCATACAGAGGAACTCACTGTAGGAAAGTAGCAGTTATTAAAATGATTACTATGTTTAAATCCTGCCTAAGTGTAAAGGTCTGCATATTGAATGGTATCTTTGGAATTGATTATTTGTAGTGTTTTATAGCATCTTTCTTTGGGATTTTCAATAGATTTTCTAACAATAAATACACCACCAAATATTATAGGAATAGGAAACCTCAAGATGGAAAAACAAATGAAGAAGAATGGGGAGTCTGAGGTAGAGGAGACTGAGTCACTGAGATGGTAGACTGAGGCATCTATCTCAATAGTAACCCTGAAAAGGTAACTCCAGGAGTATTAGTATTCTATTTCTGTCATAATAAATTTCCATCAACTTAGGGGTTTCCAACAACACTAACTTATTATTTTATAGTTATCTGGATCAGAAGTCTACTATGAGTCTTAGTGGTCTAAAATCAAGGTGTCTGCAGAACTGCTTTCATTTCTTGACGTACAAAGGGAGAATCCATTTCTTGTCCATTGAGGTTGTTGGCAGAATTCAGTTCCTTAGAGTTGTAAGGGCTGGGACCTCTATTTCCATCCTGGATGCTGCTGAGTGTGATTTCCAGCTCCTAGAGGCTGCCTACATTCTATGCCTCATAGCCTCCATTCTTCATCTTTAAAGTCAGCAATAGATGACTTAATCTCATGCTTTGAATCTCTCCCACCTCTTCTTTTTTGTACTTTATTTTAATTTTAATCTATTATAGATGTCCTCATTTACCCCTTTTGTCCACCTCCACTCAGCACATCCCCCCCCCCCGACCTTCAGTTGTCTGTGTATGTGGGTTATGCATATATGTTTTTTGGCGAATCCTTTCACCTTTATTCATCCAGTCCCCTCATCCCCTCTGACAGCTGTCAGTCTGTTCCATGAATTCATGTCTCTGTTTCTATTTTGTTTGTCAGTTTATTTTGTTCATTACATTCCACATATAAGTGAAATCATCTGTTTTGTGTCTTTATCTGACTGGCTTATTTCACTTAGCATAATAATATACAGGTCCCTCCATCCTGTCTCAAAGGGTAAGAGAGCCTTCTTTTTTACACCATTTCATGGTGTAAATGTACCACAGCTCCACACCTAGTGATAGGAATTTGGGCTGTTTCCAGATCTTAGCTATTGTAAGTAATGCTCCTATAAACATAGGGTGTACATATTATTTCTGATTGGTGTTTTGGGATTCTTAAAATATATTCCTAGAAGTGGGATCACTGGGTCAAGAGGAAGTTCTATTTTTAATTTTTTTTTAGGAAACTCCACACTGTTTTCTACAATGGCTACACTAGTCTGCATTCCCACCAACAGTGTACTAGGGTTCCCTTTTCCCCACATCCTCGACAGCACTTGTTGTTTGTTGATTTATTAATGGTGGCCATTCTTGAAGGTGTGAGGTGATACCATATTGTAGTTTTACTTTTCATCTGAAAGTTTAAGCTGCTATTTAAATTATCAAGTGTCTTCTACTTACATATTATTTTGAGAAGAGTGTAATATCAGATAATGGTAGTTACACATTGTGAAATGCACAGGTAGTGAAGTGTTTAAGAACACTTTTAATAAAATGTTCCTAAGAATGCTGTCTGTTTACTATTGGTTAATAACATTGTATACTTTTCCGTTATGCAGTCCTACAATACATAAATTCTGAAATGCTTTGTATGTTTACCACCCGAAGTAAAGTCTCCTTCCATCACCATTCATTCCCCTTTACCTTCCTTTACCTCCCCGACCCCCTTTCCCTCTAGCAATTATCTTAATGTTTGAAGCAATTTTCACTTAGTCCTGGGTCATTAATATGCACCATGATTAGAATGCATATTTATGGCCAAATAATTATATTTCACAGTAAAAAAATCATAAAGTATTAGTTTTAGAATTAATGTATCTAATTTACACAATTAACATATTTAATCTAGAATAATAATTTAAAGAATAAATTAATATATTCTTATAACTTTAATAAAGACTTTACATTGGTTATCAGTAACAGATAATGTGGGTTTTTTTAGCAAAAATGTTATTTACATTGTTATATTTGGTTATTCAGCTGTGTAAAATTATAATCCATCCTTGAGTTTAAAAATATTCTACAACTTAATTATTCCATACACAATTAGTTACCAAGCCCTGCTGATTTTCCTTTGTCATTTCACTAAATCCATCTCTTCTTTTCCATTCTTACTGATGAGGTAAAATGTGTGACTGTGCTGACTGATAACTCAGGAAGAATAGAGATGGCAGTTATGAAAATTAGGTGGGTTGAAGAATTATAAGTGATCATCAATGGTGTTGCTTTTATAAACATGATAGTTGTTGGAAAGATTGTGAGTCCAGTGGCAAGGAACAGGCATTTTAGTGTTTGAAATTTCTTTGGCAGGATCTAGGAAGAAGGAAAAGCCTTTCTACATCCTTTTCTTTCTAATCTTTCAAACCATTTCCAAGCTTAAGGTCTTTAGGAAAAAAGATTAGTTATAAGGAAAACATATATAGGGTATGAGACTGTACTATTCTCTATCTCTGCTTAGCTCTTCTAAGGATTTGTGAAAACACCTTTGATTTATTAAAAATAATCTAACTTTTCCTCTTTATTGATACTGATATTTGAAATTCTACGAAGGATTTAGTCCATTCCCAGAAACCTGGGCACCTTAGGTCATGTTGCCTTTCACATGGTATCTTTTGGTAGCTCATAACGACAAAACTATAGTTTTGGAGAATAACTGATAATTTAGATATAATATATTTTTGTAAAGTACAATGTAATGGTTAAGTGTACCATCTTCAGAATCAGACTTGGTGAGGTTTAATACTTCTAATAATTTCTTTTTATGATCTTGGAAAATAATAATTATTTTAACCTAACATTTTTTGATGACTTTTTATGTGTTCAGTACTGTCTTAAGTAACTTACATAAATTATTGTACTTAATTCTCTTGTTTTTTGCCTCAGTTTCCTCATTTGTAAAATATAGTTAATAATGGCTTGCATTGCATCAAATTATAATGGGATTAAATATATTAATGTAAAAAGAGTGAAAATCGCCTGACTCAAAAATAGCACAATGTTAGCTCATATTATTAAGATGATTATGATTAGCCCATTTTAGTCTTCTGTCTTTTTACAAAAATGCTAGGAGCTAAAAAAATCTTTTTTGACTGTTCCGGCACTTTAAAAATCCAGCAGGTGCTGAGCACATGTTGTCAACTGATCCTGGTGAACAGAGTAAAGCATGAGACTTTTGATAAATAAGTTTGCAACCGCTCTCTTGTTCTGTGGTCTGTTTGAGTTTGTAGAAATTACATTTAATATTGCTCTACTTTGAGATTATTTTAAATCCTTAACAGCTACACTAAAGGCTTTTATTTTTTCCATATAAAGTAAAATGTGAATATGTGATCGATGAAAGTTACTTCATTTTGAAAATTAGATCACATTAGATTCATTCATTTCTTATTCAACCTCTGTGTTGAATAACTCATGAATTATTTTATTATCTTCATTACCTAATTAAAAACTGCAAGATTTGCCATGCCATGTACTGACCTTTTATGAGTTATTGCTGATGCTTCCTTAAGTAAGTTTTACTATATCTTAGATTTTAAAAAAATCACATTAAACATTTTCAAAAATTGCATTTTAATGTAATGATAGTTTTACTTTCATGATTCAAAGAAAATATCCTATTTCATATCAAAAGCTTTTTCAGGTGCTTTTTTTCCCGTGTTTGGACTTTTCCCTAAAAAGTTCAAGCCCATCACTATTTATGATTTTTGCACCCCCTTTTTCTTTTCTTCCTCTTTCACATACACAACACACACCTATTCCCTATATTTCTAGCTTGATAGTGAATTATGGCACCTATTTGAAAAATATAACCTTATTATTGGAAGCTTCCTTATGTATTTTCCATGAGTTTCCTATAAGGAGAGCAGAAATTAGTGTAGATAAATGGATTCAGTGAGCTTCTAGCATCATTTATCCATCTATTAGATCCCAAGAGAAAGACTACAGACAATAAACACTTCATGGTTCTTAAACCTTACTGCATGCTACCAAACCCAATATTTGAGTACTTATCACTAAGTAGTATAAGTAATTTTTAAAAATATATTTTATTGATTTTTTACAGAGTGGAAGAGAGAGGGATAGAGACTCAGAAATATCAATGAGAGAGAAACATCAATAAGCTGCTTCCTGCACACTCCCCACTGGGGATGTGCCCGAAATCAAGGTACATGCCCTTGACCGGAATCAAACCTGGGACCCTTGAGTCCACAGGCCGATGCTTTATCCACTGAGCCAAACCGGTCAGGGCGGTATAAGTAATTTTTAATCATAAATTCCCTACAATCAAAGGATTCATACTATAATATCATGATTGTGCCACTGAGCTGTTACTGGAAGCCAAATTATGCTCATATTAAAGCTTCCAACCCAAAATAATTTCCATAACAATCCACCATTTATAGATTTGAAAACACCCAGTCTCAACTTTTACATTCAACATTTGAAATTTGTTCTTTTACGTTAGTTCAGTTGCTTGTGGCTCAGATTCTTCAGTACAGTTAACTCCTTACTTGCTTTTCTTTATATGCATATTGTCACAAAATTGATGAAATATGTGAAGTTAATCATTGCTTGATGTAACTTATTATCTATGTGGATAAGAAATTTTATTTTACTTTCTATATGTCTATAATGAAATAAAATAATTTTTTAGTATACCTTCTCAATGACATACTATATTACTGTTAAATAAAAAAGTGATTTTCTTACTTTCTATTTTCTATGTAAATAGAAATGTGTCATTGCATAAAAAAATTATCTAGTACATATCAGTTCAAGTTTCCCATTCTAAATTCAGTCATGACATTTGTGAAGGTTGTGTTGCCCATAGATCAGATATATTGACTGCCTTCTATCTTCTATTCCTATTTATTTCATGGAGTATCTTTGGATATACAATTAGTATAGACATTTTAGAATTATTTTTATCACTTTCTATGAACAATGTGGAATCTTAATATGACATATAGAAAAAAATGTAGCATGGATGATAAATTATTGAAAAGTAAACTTTAATAAAATTATAGTGGAGTGAGCTATTCTGAATCTCTGTTACTTGACTTGAATGAAGCATTTTATTTTAAATCAAATTGACTGTTCATGTATGTATTTATTACATTTGTGCTACATTTATGGGAATAAAATCCCCAGTTACTAATATAGAATTAGGAAACTAAATAGATAAATGCGATAGTAAAATTAGTCTTTGTCTCAAAAGGCTGAGCTGTGTAGAATATCATTTTATTGATTATAAAAGTTTGTGTTGTTCAGAAGGACCTAACCATTTCTTACTGTTGTTCTTTGTGCTACATTTTTACTGTGGTTTACAATAATCTGCCTCAAGGAACTGGTATCACCAGGATGGTGGAATAGGAGACCACAGCCACTATCTCTGTACAAAAACCAATAATTACACATATTCATGAGCCAAAAAGTTCTGAAAAGCTTTGGAGTTGAATTAAGAATGTTCAACAACACAGTAGAACAAAAAGAATCTTGAGAATAATCACACAGGAAAGGAAAGAAAGAAAAATAGCTTAATTTTGCATGTATTGTATGATCCCCAAGTTGTCATTGTTCAACACCAAAACCAAACTTCCCAACTAGAAAAAGTTCTTCTCACAGAGAAAGTAAAAGTGGAGTGAGTGGATGGTTTCCCCAGACTTTTAAAAATATTCAATGGAGAAAAGATTATCTTTCTATATAAAAGCTTAATATGAAAATTGTCCCCATAGTGTTTGACAGGGAGACCAATTGCTCTCTGACCACTAGGGTGTGGCACGGAACTAAGGAAGGCCCTGGCCAACAGCTGGCAGCTAAGGAAGGGAGGCTCTGGCTGGCAGCCAGAGGGCCCCAATTGGCCCTGATTGCCAGCCAGGCTTTGGAACCCTACCTGTGCATGAATTTTGTGCACTGGGCCTATATTCTCTTCAGTAGATGGTATGGGAAAACAAGATATTCATATGCAAAAGAAGGAAACTCAGCCCTGTGTTACACAACTCTAAAATAAACTCTAAATGAATTAAAGACTGAAATTTAAGATCTGAACCCAATAAACTCTTAGAATAAAACAGGAAATCTCCTTGATACTGATGTTGGCAATAAGTTTTTGTATATGACACTAAAAGCACAGGCACACAAAGCAAAATAAACAATGGGACTGCATCAAACTAAAAAGTTTTTGTACAGCAAAAGAAACAAGCAAATAAAAAGTTAACCTAAAGCTCTGACCGGTTTGGCTCAGTGGATAGAGCATTGGCCTGCAGACTGAAAGGTCCAGGGTTCGATTCTGGTCAAGGGCATGTACCTTGGTTGTGGGCACATCCCCAGTGGGGGGTATGCAGGAGGCAGCTGATTAATGTTTCTCTCTCATCAATGTTTCTAACTATCCCTCTCCCTTCCTCTCTGTAAAAAAATCAATAAAAATATATTTTAAAAAGTTAACCTAGAGAATGGAAGAAAATTTTTCCAAAGCCACATTCTATATAATAAAAGCCTAATATGCAAATAGACTAAATGGCGGAATGACAGGCGAAATGACTGGTCGATATGATGCACACTGATCACCAGGGGCAGATGCTCAATGCAGGAGCTTCCCGCTGGTAGTCAATGCATTCCCACAGGAGGATCATGGCTGGTGAATGCAGTAGCAGTGGTGGGTGTTTGCCCCACCTCCACTGCAGACAGGTGGTAAGGAGCCAGGGGTACCAGACTGTGAGAGCCCTGGACTGTGAGAGGGATCCCAAGAGGGCACAGGCTGGACTGAGGGAACCATCTCACCTCTAGTGGGTCTCTGTATCAGATAAGGGATTAATATCCAGGTGAGCAAAGGGGGAGGAACTGAAGACTGAAAAATATATTGTTTGAGGTGATGGATGCACAACACAATGTGCAGATTATGTTTTGTTGAGCTGTTGTACACTTGAAACCTGATACACTTTGGTTTTGTGAACCAAAGTCACCAAAATAAACTCATCAAAAGAAAAATAACTAACTTACTAAATAAATAAATAATATTTAAAAATATGAGGAATTCAGAAAAGTCATCCAAAAAACAAAAGCAATAAACCCCACAAAGGACATATTTGCCAATATACATATAATAAAGGGTTAGTTTCCAAAATATGTAAAGAACTTATACAAGAGGAGAACCAAGATGGTGGCATGAGGTATATACCTAAATGCGCAGCCTTCCACAACTACATTATAAAAATACAACTATAAAGATAAACGGCCATCCTACAGAACCAAGGGAGGGGAAGCTTTACAACTAGAAGGCAAGAGAAGGAGTGCATTGAGACTAAGAAGTTCCTGGTGCCAAAACTGAGAGGTATGGATGTGGGCAAAATGGAGGCAGCACGGGCGAAAGGGGGTAGCAGCAGCACCTAGGTCTGTGGCTTGGAAGGAGATTATAAACTCCAGGGTCACACTGAATGTGATGCAGGCTGTCGGGCAACAGGGTGGAAGACGAGTGGCATTCTAGCAGAGATGTTTGCAGAGATCACTGACATGGAGACTTGGGGATTCAGGGGCATGCAGATGCCAGGGTGTGGAGACGCCAAATCCGGGAGAAACCGTGGAGTTCACAGAGGGGCAGCCATTGTGGGTTGCTCTGCCCCAGTGATTCTGAGACCCTGTCCCACCCAACTTACAACCTCGCCCAAGCTGTGCACCTGCCTGCCTACAGCATAACCTAAGGGACTGCAGCTGGGACAGAACTCCAACAGTTCCAAACCTCAAACAATGAGGAGAAAAGCCTAGAGGGCATTTCCTCCCAGTGATAACTGCAACAAGACTGTGCAACCAGCCTTCAGAAGCGTACAACAAGAGTGTCCACCCCAGGTGATTGGGGAGGCTGAACTACTAGGCCCTATAGGACACCTAGCACAGAAAGCCACTCTATCAATGCAGGGAAGCAACCAAAATGCAGAGCCAAAGAAACAGGTCACAAATGATAGAAATGGAGAAAAGCAAACTACTGGATATAGAGTTCAGAACTACGCTTTTAAGGTTTTTCAAGAATTTTCTAGAATCTGCCAATAAATTTAGTAATATTATACAGAGATCCAACAGCAGACTAGAGGTTTACAATAATCAAGTGAAAGATTTGAAACATGAGAAAGCAAAAAGCATCCAACTGGAAGAGAAAAAAGAAAAAAGGATCCAGAAGTGTGAAGATAGTGTAAGGAGCATCTGGGACAACTTTCAGTGTACCAATATCAGAATTATAGGGGTACCAGAAGAAGAGAGAGAGAGCAAGAGATTTAAAACCTATTTGAAGAAATAATGACAGAAAACTTCCCCTACCTGGTGAAAGAAATAGACTTACAAGTCCAGGAAGCACAGAGAATCCAAAACAAAGGAATCCAAGGAGGACCACACCAAGACACATCATAATTAAATTGCCAAGGGCAAAAGACAAAGAGAGAATATTAAAAGCAGCAAGAGAAAAACAGTTACCTACAAGGGAGTACCCATACGACTGTCAGCTGATTTCTCAACAGAAACCATGCAGGCCAGAAGGGAGTGGCAAGAAATATTCAAAGTGATGAATAGCAAGAACCTACAACCAAGGTTACTCTACCCAGCAAGGCTATCATGTAAAATTGATGGTCAGATAAAGAGCTTCACAGACAAGAAAAAGCTAAAGGAGTACATCACTAC